>JAOQIF010000011.1:17981-250331 GCA_026260285.1 Colletotrichum sansevieriae
TTTATACCCCCCCCCCCCCCCCCCCCTAGCGTATATAATGCGGATCCTAAAACTAAATAAGGATATCAGACGAGACCTTCGATAGATAGCAAGGTATCTTCTCCTGCTAGTTATAGTTAGGCGTTATCTAACTATTAAGCAATAATAACATGAGGTCTTGCAGCTAGTGAGATAGTTGAAGTATAAGGATTTGCCCTATGCAGAGCTCACCAGCCTTCTAAGGGATTATTAGATCAATTCTAGTCCTCTTAGTTTCCTAGTTTTATTAGCTAAGCTATATTATAGAATAGCCCCTGCTATATAGGCGTATATATTGCCTTATTTATACCCTCCCTAAGGATATTCTCTCGCAGCTTTATATAATAAGTAACTTGCAGGCTATTAATACCATAAAAGATATCCGGGCTAATAATATAGTAGGCGAAGCGTTATATAATTAGTATAAGATGCTTTAAAAGGGGATGTGACTTTCTCCTTTCAGATAAGAAATACTAGATTTAGAAGTATTATTATCTAAGGTAGAAGACCCTTGTTCTAGTAATTCTAAGTAGTAAAATCTTCACTAAGAATATATTATAATATCTTATAATAACTAATACTTAGCGCATCCTATGTCCCTTATATAATTAGTAGTATTTGATATACGTCTATATCTAGGCATAGCACTTTATATCCTCCCTTATCTTTTTCTTTCTTATTAGTCCTTCTTTCTCTATATCATTAAGAGAAAACTTAATAAACCTCTTTTTTAATATTTAATTATTAAAACGTTATTTAAATAAACTCAAGGAGCTATAGTAAATCGTCCTTGCTAAAGCCCTCCTATTAAGTAGCCCAGCTGCGTTAATAGAAGTTTATAGAGGATATCTCTATATATTATATAGTAGAAGTATACTAGCTGATTTTAATAGCTATTTTCCTATAGAAATTATCTAGAATCTATATTTAATACTTCGCTATATGCTTATCTTAGTCTATTACCCCCTAAAGGATGAGAAAGATAAGGTATTATGCTTTATTATAGATATTAGTTAGTTAATTATCTTTATTTCAGACCTCTAGGTTTTACTAGGCGGTTCTCTTATTCAATATTCTTTACCCTATTTACAGCTACCTTATTAGGGCACTACCTATCTTGCTAGTCTTGCTAGTCTTACTGGTCTTGCTGGTCTTACTGGTCTTGCTGGTCTTGCTGGTTTCGCTAGGCTCGTTAGTCTCACCAGCAGGGGTCTAGAGAATCCAAGAGCACTAGCAAAAACAGCAAATAACATAGCTATAGCTATTATGCTGCGATTAGGCGTTTGACTATTTGCAGTATTCTATTCCTAGGAGTTAGGGATTTCTACTACTTGAAATAGCATAGAGTAGGTTTAACTATCCTAAATATATTTCAAGAATACCTAATCTACCTCAATAAGACTAGTAAATATTTTAAAGATTAGATAGCTAGCTAAAGGTCTTATTTATACTAAAACCTTAAAAGTAATAAAGCTAGCCTACTGCTCGCGAGGCGCGTAGTTATTATCCTTTCTAGATTAGATAATAAAATGAGATTTGCGCTATACCCTTCCTATATTATATATAGGATAACGAGGCGTATTATATTTATTTAGATAGATCCTTTGCTCTTATATGCTAAGTAGCATATAGGATAGTATTCTACTATAGTTATTATAGTATTCTTAACCAGCCTTAGCGCCTTGTTGTTGCTAGCGTTACTAACGTTTCTTATTTTATAATAACCCTATAATCTAGCCCTTGAATTAGCTATTCTAGCTAGCATTATTAGTATTGCTAACCCTCCCCTATTAGCCTGATATCTAACTATTATCTTATTAGGTTGCTTAGTATAATCCTTAACTTTAGCTCTTTGCCTGCTAGTCCTGCTAATATTAGAGGCTAGAGGACCTGTTCCTAAACCTTTAGTAACTTAAGTATTATTACTATCCTTGCTAGTCTATTATTAATTATAAATACTTGATATTTTAGTATTACTTACCTATTCCTTAACCTTAGCGAATTATAGTCTTGCTAGCGTTATCTAACCTGTAGGCCCGTTCTAGCAATCTCAAGCGCCTAGCCTTCCTTATCTTACTTCAGGTAGTATAGCAATACTGCGATCTACCTATAGGCAGATTAGGGTATCTTTTTATTTAAGTTAGGCTATAGGTCTTTAATAAGGGTATCAAGTTATTATTACTACCCCTCTAAAGCATTAAAATAAGATGCTAGTTTAACTAAATTTGCCTATCTTTTCACTGATTATCTTGCTCTTGTGAAATGCATTATATACTACTATTGTAATAGCTACTTGCGTATCTAACCCTGACCTGTTAGCTAATATAGTTATAAAACTAGGTTAGTTATAGAGATTATATTTACGCTATTATTATAGATTAAACTCTTAAAATTAAAGAGGTTTTAGCTAAGGTCGCCTGAAAAGGCTTATATTAGTTAAATAATGAATATCGTGCAGCTTCTTTATTGAGTAGTAGTGAAAGATCTACCTATATAGCGTAATCTGCTAGTATTAGGATGAGTATATTACTTGTAAATGCCTTCTAATTCAGCCGCCTTCTAACTAATTGCAAAATACGCATCAATCAGTTCACCAGGGGGTTATTTTAATAAAGGTTTAAAATATATATTAGGAATTTTAATTAGGATATATTCTCAAATACTTAAGTAGCTATATACCCCGCATTCGGGTTTTTCTTTTTTTCTCTAAGGAGCAGCCCTATAAAAATAATACTCAGAGATCATAGTTTTCCTAGATCTCTATCTAATTTAGTTAGTATAAGTGCGAGTAATGATTTAATATAAACGTATAATCTAATACTTAATTACTATAATTTCCTATCCATAATTACCCCTGATTTCTACTTAATAAGCTTAGCTAGCTAATAAGTAGCAAATTATATAGGAATCTCTACTAGGTGCTAGACTATATATCTATTAGTCTATCTCTCTCCTCCTATTTAGTATGACTAGTTATTAATAGGCTATAATAAAGTATATATTATTAAGGATATTATTAATCTCTGAATGAAGTATATCTTTAATAAGACCTAGGAGAGATATAAAAACTAATATAAGACGTGCAATAGAATCTATATTAAGAGGCTTAGCTTATTTAGCTTTGGGGATTTAATAGTATACTAGTTTTATAATAGTATAATAAAGCTAATAATATAAGGGTATTATATTGCATAGGTTTGTTCCTGGAACCTGGATATTGAAGTTTGTATTTGATTCTATTGGATAAGCGCCCGTGATATTAGCGCTTATAAAGCGCTAGGCTGCGCATTAGCAAAGCAGTAATAGGGGCTAGTTTAGCGCTATATTAAAGCGGGACTGCTATACTTCTTTCTTAGGCAATGAGATATATTTGAGATGCATCCTGGAGTTTGGGAACTTACCTCTAGTGCGCTAAGGATGTTATAGCTTCAGGTCCCCCTAGGAATAATGCCTCATCCTGGCTCATCCCCCTCGGCTAAATATAAGTATAAAGGCGGGAACGAAATATTAACGAGAGAGGCCTTCGCGCTATAAGGAGGTAGACTATTATATAATCCCCGAATTTGATATAGTCTAACTTATAGCGTCTTTAATAAAATTATTATTAGATAGAGAGATAGTTTTAGCTAAGAGTAATTTATATATATTCTCCCTCTGCTATATGAGATTAATTAGTAATACTAGGGCAGCCCGGCTCTTTGAGGTAAGCTACTCAGCGTTTATAGATCAAATCATTATAGTGAAAGCTTTAAAGTAGATACCTAGGGGAGGGGGCTATATCCCTGGTTTAGAAAAGAGAATACTAGTGTTACGGTCAGCTATCCGACAGTAGGGTCTGCTAACAGAAGCTAGGGATTGAGACGTAGTAATAGTATACTAGGTCGTGGTCGTAGGCTGATAGTAGATCAGGTCTTCAGAGGCTAAGGTAATCAGTCTTAGGCTTAATAAGTAATTTGTAATAAAGGTAAGCTAAGAGTATCCGTGAGGAAGAATATAAAGTTAATTGCTAAAGAGCTATAGAAGTCTAACTATAAGCTAGACTCAGGGTTATATTATATATAAGTCCTGAATAGTATACCTATCCTATCCTAAGTAATCACCTAGGTGTATGAGGTAATCGCAATTAGTTAGTAAGTCTAACTAATTACTAAGCATTCCTTCCTATGCTCTACTAATTATTTCCTTATCTTATTATTATATAACTTATACTATAATTCTTCTGTGCTAAGTAAGTCCCTATAGTTCCTATAATCTTATAGTATAAATATCCTATCCTAGCCGTTTAACGCCTAAGTAGGTCGTTTAGCTATTATCCTTGCTTACGGGTTATAATATTAGGTCCCCTCTCTAAAGGTCTTATTCTCAAGTCCTAATATAAGTAGGTCGTTAGTCCTAGGTTAGGGATCTATTAATTATACTTCCCGATTTCTTTATAATATTAATATTATATTAGGTTATATTTAAAAATCGAAATCGAAATCTACCTCTACTCTTTATCGTTATAATCGCGCGTTATATATCACTAAGTTTAGTTTAGTTATTAATATGCCTTATTCCTATTATCGTTCTTTAGGGAGGCGTTATAAACTTCTTCCTAGTAGTAAAGTTTATAGCGAGTATACCTATTTAGGGCGGTTATATAATATAGCAGCAGACGCTATTTATACCTATAGGTTTCTTAGTATCCTTTAGTTATCCTAATTTACTAATTATTATTATAATTAATTATCTACTAGATAAGGCTATATATCTAGAGGATACTAAGGTAGCTAAAGAGGAGGTTTTAAGGAAGAAGGCTACTACCTTATATACTATATAAGCTGAGTTAGATAAGTCTATAGCATAGTTAGATCGCTTATATAAATAGAAGAGAATAGTATTCTAAAAAGGTTATAAAGTTATAGAGGAGGTGTTAATAGCTTTCTCTATATTAGAGGTTTAGTCTATAAGTAGCTTTAGGGTATTAGATTTAGATACTATCCTAGGTAACTAGAATCCAGGTACTCCGAATTTCTTATTAGGGGAGCTTTAGTTTATTTTTAGCATTCCTAGGCGGATAAATAGTTTTCCTTATTATAATTAGTCTGCTTCTATAGGTAGTTTTATAAAGAGATATAGGTATCTTATTTATAGGTAGCTATTATTTTTTATTAGAAGTAATATTATTAATACTACTAGTATTACTTCTTATTCTTAATATTATTACTAATAGATTATGAGTTCGTCTTCTATATTAGTAATATTCTTAGCTAGTTCCTATATATTATCTTTATAACTATATCCTTTCTATTTAATAAGATATTAGTATCCCTCTAGTTCTTCTAGGTAGTTAAGAATTCGTTCGACTTTATACTCTAGTTTATTATCTTCTATAATAATAAGGTTATTTATTTATAATCCTTATAAAGCTAGTTCGAGTAATAAGATATAGAATACTAGGTAATACTTTATAGTTTCTAGGAGTTTGAGTTCGTAATTAACTAGTGAAATTACTCGTAAAATTTTAAAAGGTCTAAGTTTTTTATAATTAAGTTTATCGCTTAGTTATTTAGTTTTAATATTTCGCTATATAAAATAGGTGCTATCTCCCTCTTTTAAGGTTAGTCCCTTAATCCTTTATTAATTATTAAACTATATTATTCGTTATTATATAAATTCGAGTTCTTTATATATATTTTCTTAGATATCCTTGATTTATTATACTAAGGTAATAGCTTTTACTATAGCTAGGCTTATCCAGGGTTCTCTATAGGTAGTTAGTTCGAATCTATAGTTAAAGTAGAAGGGGGATTTCTTAATACTTTCTCTAATTACGTTATTATATGCGAATTAGGCGATTAGAAGTAATATAACCTAATTATCTTAGTTATAATTAATATAAGTGCGGAGGTAGGTTTCGAGGATTTAGTTAATCCGTTCTATTTATCTATCGGTCTATAGGTGAAATGCAGTAGATATTGCTTACTTAATACCGAGTTATAATATAATTAAGTTCTAAAACTTAGAAGTGAAGATCTTATCTCTATTTAATATAATTTCCTTAGGTATACTATAATTAGCTATAATATACTTAATAAAGGTATATGCGCATTCTTTAGCGTTGCTTGCTTCCTTATATAGGATGAAGTAGGCGTACTTCATAAGTTAGTTTATAATAATAAGAACGCTATTAAAGTATACTCCTATAAGGGGTTCTTAAGACTTTAGTAGTTTAATAATAAAGTCGAGGGATATAGATTACTAGGCTATTTATAGCATAGGCAAAGGTTATAGCATGCTATATAGCTAGTATCGAGTAGGTTTGCTTTTAAAGCAGACTTCATAGTCTCTGATTGCCTTTGCTATATATTCTCTACTAATCGTTTCTCTATATTATTATTATAGTCGTTTCTAGGTTTTCGTGATTCCTTAGTAGCTATATATAGGATAGGCATAAAACTCTATAATTACTTCGTTATCTAATTCACTAGTCGGGCTAATACTAGATCGTCTACCTATTATTAAGAGTTTAGTTACTAGCACTAGGTCTCTATTATTATTTCCTTTAAGGATTACCTAGGTTTCTTCTAATATTAGGATATTATAGTCTAGTTATTAGCTAAGAGTATTAGCTCTGCTATTATCTAATCCTTTATAGTAGATAATTTAAAAGTTAAATTCTAATAAGAATTCTAACTATCTAACTTATTATTTATTTAATACTTTTGAGGTAGTAAAGTGCGAAAGGTTCTTATAATCTAAGTATATAAGTACTTTATAGATAGTTCCTAAGAGTTCGGGTCTCTATTCCTTAAAGGCTTTAATAATTACTATAAGTTCCTTATTATAGATCTAGTAGTTAATTTCAGGTCTATGAAGTTTATAAGAGAAGAAGGCGTATAGGTATAGTTATCCTTCCGAGTCTTATTAGGATAGTTATACTCTAATTATATAGTTAGATATATCTAGTTCTATTTTGAATTATTTTATTAGATCTAGAATAATTAGAACGGGTTTGCTAGTAATAAGGTCCTTAACCTTTTGAAATACTATCTATTATAGTTCTTCCTATATAAACAGGGTATCTTTATAGCTAAGGCTAGTAAGAGCTATATTAATCTTATTATAATCTTTAATAAATTTTTAGTAGAAATTAACGAATCCTAGGAATCCTTAGACTTCCTTAAGATTATTAGATACTAGCTATTCTTTAATAGCTTTAACTTTATTTTCTAATATATAGACTTTTCTAGGGGTAATAGTGAATCCGAGGTATTCTACCTTCTAGGTATTAAATTCGCTCTTTTCTAGTTTAACTAGGAGCTTAGCTTCCTAAAGAGCTTATAAGATATAATATATATCTTCCTTATATTTCTTAAGTATTAGCGAGAAGATAAGAATATTATTAAGGTAAACTACTATATAGATATCTATATACTTATATAAGATATAGTTAATTATATTTTAGAAAGTTATAGGGGTGTTAGTAAGATTAAATAATATAACGAAGTATTTGAAATATCCTTTCTATATTCTAAAGGCAGTCTTCTATTCTTCTCCTTTTTTTATTCTAATTAGGTTATAAGCTCTTTTAAGGTTAAGAGCTATAAACTAGTTAGCTCTATAGAGGAGTTATCTTATCTTATTAATAAGTAGTAGCAGGTAGCGATTTTTAATCGTTATTTCGTTAAGTATATAATAGTCGATGCATAGTTATAGTTTTCTATTCTTCTTTAGTATAAATAGGATTAGGCTTCCTACTAGTAATATTAAAGGTCTAATATAACCTTTCTTTAGGTTTTCTTCGAGATACTAGTCTAGGGCTTCTATTTTTATTAGATTAAGTCTATAGATCTTATTAAATCATGGTTCCTTCCCTTCCTTAAGGGGGATTTTATAGTTAAAACTAGTATATTTAGGCAATCTAGTTTCTAACTTAGCTATAAAAGGTTTCTTATAAACTCTATACTCTTCTAAGATAAATAGAAATAGATTATTCTTCTATTTGAGATCTATTATTAATATAGCTTCTTTTACCTTAAGGTAGTAGATATATCGTTTTACTACTCCTTATTATATTAATTCGTTTAAGGCTTGAATTTAATAGAGCTACTTAGGGATTAAACCGTTATAGTCCTAATAGAGTTAGCCTTTTCTCTAATCTATCTATAGGTTATTTATTTATAACTAGGGTAGTCCTAGCATTATATTATATATTCCTATATTAGTAATATCTAATTAGATTCTTTCTTTCCGATCTAAATAGCTTATCTTAAGGGGTATAGTCTTGTTATAAATAGTACCTCCTTTATACTTAAATTCTTCTCCTTTTGCTATATATAGGCAGTATAGTTATTCTTTTCCTCCCTATTATATTTTTAGCCTATTAATAGCTTAGGGAGTAATATAGTTAGCTTTAGCTCCGCTATCGATTAGCGCGAGCGTTATTTGCTAGTTAATAGTAACTTCTAGTTTGATATTATCCTTATATCCCTATAATACTTAGTAGATAGATCTTTTGCCTATTGCCTATTATAATCCTTTTTTAGTAAGTAAGTCTAGTTTTTTAACTACTTAGATAATCTAGAGTAAGTAATCTATTTTCCTTCCTATCTTGCCTTTATAAGGCTATTCTTATAGATCTTAACCTATAGGGGTCTAGGTCCGTTCTTTACGATTCTCTAGGTATATGCTTTTTCTTAATAATATATCTAATACTTATCTTATTAATATTTATCCTACTTTATTATATTATTATATTAATATCTTATAAGAAATTATAGATTAGGTCTAAAGATTATAAGGTTATCTTTAAATAATACTATAGTCTATCTAACTATAATAGATATTAAGTAGACTTCCCGAATAGGTTTATTATTATATCTTCTAGGGTAGAATTAGTAATTATGCTTTTCTCCTATATATTCTTTATACTTATTATAAAAGTATTAAGGCTAGAAGAGGGTTTAATAGAGTTAATAGTTACTTCTTAGTATAGGGTAGTCTCCTATATATAGTTTAGGAACGTAGTTCCGCTCTTGCTAGTTTACTATAGTGCTATAGAAGTATTATTATTACTAGTCTTGAAATATATTTACTTCTTAATATTATAGTAGTTACTTAGTCTTATCTTCTTAATTATTAGATTCCTCTTTAGAGCTAGAGTCGTCTATACTAGGGGTATGCCTATAGGTAATTTCTACCTAAGCATATTATTAAGCAATATTACGAGGTTCATCTAAGTTATAAGGTGAACTTTCGCCTTTTTCAAAAGTCTAGTTATTTATTATACTAAGAAGTTATTATTCTATTAGTAAGTTATGCTAATATTCTAGTTCTTTATCGGATTCTTCTTTAACTTATTCTTCGAGTTCTTAGTTAATTTATTCGATCCGAGCGGGGTTTCTATATACGTTTTTTCATTATTCCTTATATATAAGCATAGCTCTTAGTTATCTTTCCCACATAGGGTTATAGGGTTCGTCTTAGATTCGTTCCAGGTATGCGAGTTCAGCTAACTAAAGGCGTACGAGTTTTTATTTATTGCTGTTTTCTAGTTCCTAGTTATATATAATAGAGGGTATGCTAACGGGTTTTTATTATTAGATCTATAGCATCTTATTAAGCTATTCTCTAGGCTTTCTAGCTATTTTATTAATATATATTATTACTAGAGTCTTAGGATAAGTATCCGAGGCGGTTACGTTATATCCGGATCGTCCGGAGTTATTATCCCTTAGGTAGTAACCTGATATTTCTTTATCCTCGAGATAGATTCGATAGTTATTATTATAGCACCCGGTCTATGATAGCAATATATAGGGGGCTTTGGAGATCGTGTTAATTTATTATAGTCTCTCTATCATAGGCTTCTAAGGAAGCTTCTTAGGTTATATGCAGTCTTTAGCGACGTGACCTTATTTATTGCAGTTCTAGTATTTAAGGTTCTAGGGCTTCTTATCATTAGGCTTAGTTATTATACTAAGATCCATAGGTCTACTATATTATCCATAGGCAGTACTTTATCGGGTGTTATTCTAGTTATTACAGGGCTTATTATTATTTTATTAACTATTAAACTTATATTAAGGCTACTACTAGTACTTACGTCCTAAGTTAGGTCCTTGTCGTTTCTCGCCTTTTTCCTTATAGCGTTCGAATAACTAGTTATTAATTTTAATTATAAGCTCGGCGTATTAGAGGAAGTTATTAGGGCGGTTAATCTTAATAATCTTATCTTTAACTTCATCCTTGAGTCCTTAGTAGAATATAAAGATCTTAGTTTCTTTAGTAAGGTTAAATTAAACGCTTAGTTATCTAAAGGTAGTAGCAAATTCTTTAGTAGATTTGGTTTATTAAAGTTATAATAGCTCGCGCTTAGCTTATCGCTTCTTATTAGGGTTCTAGAAGAGCGAGCAGAGAGTATCTTTAAATCCTTAGAAACTGCTATATATATCGCGAGTTTCTATAGAGTATTCATCCAGGGTTTTATACTTAAGGAATTCTTCTTAGATAGGTTTGAACTATTTGAGGGCTCGTCCTCTAAGGTAAGTAGCTATATAGACTACCTTTTTAATTTAACTAGTGAAATTACTATAGTAGAAATTCTAATAGTTCTTAACTTAAATCAGGAATCCTTTAAGAAGTCCGGGAGTATTATTATAAGTTATTAGGGGACTAAGCTTAAGCTTCTATTATCCTCCGGTAAGAGTTATAATAATATTAGCAGCAGCGCGTAGGGTTCTGATTTCCTTCTAGAGTTCTTTAATATTAGTATTACTATTCTATCCTCTTAGATAGATAACTTTATTCTCTAGGTCTGCGATATACTAAAGGCTATTTCCTAGTTATTATATTATTCTCTTGAGGCTCTAAAGTTCTATAGTAGTTTCGTTATATATAGTCTGGATTTTAGTAATATTATTATCTCCTTTCTTAACTCTAGTTTAGAGTCGGTTATAGGTATCTTTCTTTAGGGTTACCTCGTTATTAGAGTCTATAGCTATAGGGGCTTCTTTAAGTTCTTTAGCTAAATTTTAGACTAGTTATTATAAAGAAGAGGAGGTTCTAGGAGTAGGTAACTTAGCAGAGGCGCGAGAAGATATCTTATCTATACTATTAGTAGTCTTAATAGTTAACTTATTAAATAGGAGTAATTAAAGTATTATAGTTCGCTATCTAATAGTAGGGTCTACTAATAGAAGCTAGGGATTAAGATATAGTAATAGTATACTAGGTTATAGTTATAGGCTAATAGTAGATCAGGTCTTTAGAGGCTAAGGTGATTAGTCTTAGGCTTAATAAGTAATTCGTAGTAAAAGTAAGCTAAGAGTATCTATAAGGAAGAATATAAAGTTAATTACTAAAGAGCTATAGAAGTCTAACTATAAGCTAGACTTAGGGTTATATTATATATAAGTCCTAAATAGTATACCTATCCTATCCTAAGTAATTACCTAGGTATATGAGGTAATTGCGATTAGTTAGTAAGTCTAACTAATTACTAAGCGTTCCTTCCTATGCTCTACTAATCGTTTTCTTATCTTATCGTTATATAACTTATACTATAGTTCTTCTATGCTGAGTAAGTCCCTATAGTTCCCGTGATCTTATAGTATAAATGTCCTATCCTAGCCGTTTGACGCCCAAGTGGGTCGTTCGGCTGTTATCCTTGCTTACGGGTCGTAACATCTAGGACCCCGATGAGAAGTGATAAGCTAAGCGCGAGCTATTGCAACTTCGATAAACTAAATCTACTAAAGAATTCGCTATTACCTTCAAATAACTAAGCATTTAACTCGACCTTACTAAGGAAATTAAGATCTTTATATTCTACTAAGGACTCAAGGACGAAGTTAAAGATAAGATTATTAAGGTTAACTACCCTAATAACTTCCTCTAATACGCTAAGCTTGTAATTAAGATTAATAACTAATTATTCGAATGCTATAAGGAAAAAGGTGAGAAACGACAAGGACCTAATTTAGGATGCAAGTACTAGTAGCAGCCTTAATATAAGTTTAATAGTTAATAAAACGATAATAAGCCTTATAATAACTAGAATAACACCTGATAAAGTACCGCCTATGGATAATATAGTGGACCTATAGATCTTAGTATGATAACTAAGCCTAACGATAAGAAGCCCTGGAACCCTAAATGCTATAACTGCAATAAGCAAGGTTATATCGCTAAGGACTGCAAATAACCTAAGAAGCCTCCTTAGAAGCCTGTAATAGAGAGGCTACGATAAGTTAATACGATCTCAAAAGCCCCCTATGCGTCGCTATTATAGACCGGGTGCTATAATAATAACTATCGAATCTATCTTGAAGATAAAGAAATATTAGGTTACTACCCAAGGGATAATAACTCCGAATGATCTAGATATAATGTAACCGCCTCGGATACTTATCCTAAGACTCTAGTAATAATATATATCAATATTAATAAAATAACTAGAAAGCCTAGAGAATAGCTTGATAAGATGCTACGGGTCTAATAATAAAAACCTGTTAGTATACCCTCTGCTATATATAACTAGGAACTAGAGAATAATAATAAATAAAGACTTGCACGCCTCTAGTTAGCTAAACTTATATACCTGGAACGAATCTAAGATAAATTATATAACCCTATTTAGGAAAGATAACTAAAAACTATGCTTATATATATAGAATAACGAAAGAATGCACGCAGAAATCCTGCTCGGATCGAATAAATTAACTAAGAACTCGAAAAATAAGTCGAAGAAGAATCTAATAAAGAACTAGAATATTAGCATAACCTACTAATAGAATAATAACTTCTTAGCATAATAAATAACTAGACTTTTGAAGAAAGCGAAAGTTTATTTTATAACTTAGATAAAACTTATGATATTGCTTGATAATATGCTCAGGCAGAGATTACCTATAGGCATGCCCTTAGTATAGATAACTCTAGCTCTAAAGAGGAACCTAATGATCAAGAAGATAAGACTAAGTAACTTCTATAGTATTAAGAAGTAAATATATTTCGAGATTAGTAATAATAGTACTTCTATAGTATTATAATAAACTAGCGAGAGCGGAACTACGTTCCTAAACTATATACAGGAGACTACCTCATACTAAGAAGTAACTACTAACTCTATTAAACCCTCTTCTAGCCTTAATACTTTTATAATAAGTATAAAGAATATATAGGAGAAAAGCATAATTACTAATTCTACCCTAGAAGATATAATAACGAACCTATTTAGGAAGTCTACTTAATATCTATTATAATTAGATAGATTATAGTATTATTCGAAGATAACCTTATAATCTTTAGACCTAGTCTATAATTTCTTATAAGATATTAATATAATAATATAATAAAGTAGGATAAATATTAATAAGATAAGTATTAGATATATTATTAAGAAAAAGCATATACCTAGAGAATCGCGAAGAATAGACCTAGACCCCTATAGGTTAAGATCTATAAGAATAGCCTTATAAAAGCAAGATAGGAAGGAAAATAGATTACTCACCCTAGATTATCCGAGTAGTTAAAAAACTAGACTTACTTACTAAAGAAGGATTATAATAAGCAATAGGCAAAAGATCTATCTACTAAGTATTATAGGGATATAAGGATAATATCGAACTAGAAGTTACTATTAACTAGCAAATAACGCTCGTGCTAATCGATAGCGGAGCTAAAGCTAATTATATTACCCCCTAGGCTATTAATAGGCTAAAAGTATAATAGGGAGGAAAAGAATAACTATATTGCCTATATATAGCAGAAGGAGAAGAATTTAAGTATAAAGGAGGTATTATTTATAATAAGACTATACCCCTTAAGATAAGCTATCTAGATCGAAAAGAAAGAATCTAATTAGATATTACTAATATAGGAACGTATAATATAGTGCTAGGACTACCCTAGCTATGAATAAATAACCTATAGATAGATTAGAGAAAAGGCTAACTCTATTAGAACTATAATAGTTTAGTCCCTGAGTAGCCCTATTAAAATCAGGCCTTAAATAAATTAATATAATAAGAAGTAGTAAAACGATATATCTACTACTTTAAGGTAAAAGAAGCTATATTAATAATAGATCTCAAATAGAAGAACGATCTATTTCTATCTATCTTAGAAGAGTATAGAGTTTATAAGAAACTCTTTATAGCTAAGTTAGAAACCAGATTACCTAAATATATAAGTTTTAACTATAAAATCCCCCTTAAGGAAGGGAAGGAACCACGATTTAATAAGATCTATAGACTTAATCTAATAGAAATAAAAGCCCTAGATAAATACCTCGAAGAAAACCTGAAGAAAGGTTATATTAAACCTTTAATATTACTAGCAGGAAGCCTAATCCTATTTATACTAAAGAAGAATAGAAAACTATAACTATATATTAACTATTATATACTTAATAAAATAATAATTAAGAATCGCTACTTGCTACTACTTATTAATAAGATAAGACAACTCCTCTATAGAGCTAACTAGTTTATAGCTCTCAACCTCAAAGGAGCTTATAACCTAATTAGAATAAAAAAAGGAGAAGAATAGAAAACCGCCTTCAGAATATAGAAAGGATATTTCAAATACCTCGTTATACTATTTAGTCTTATTAATACCCTAGTAACTTTCTAAAATATAATTAACTATATCTTATATAAATATATCGATATCTATATAGTAGTTTACTTTAATAATATTCTTATCTTCTTGCTAATACTTAAGAAATATAAGGAAGATATATATTATATCTTATAAGCTCTTTAGGAAGCTAAGCTCCTAGTTAAACTAGAAAAGAGCGAATTCTATACCTAGAAGGTAGAATACCTCGGATTTACTATTACCCCTAGAAAAATCTATATATTAGAAAATAAAGTTAAAGCTATTAAAGAATAGCTAGTACCTAATAATCTTAAGGAAGTCTAAGGATTCCTAGGATTTATTAGCTTCTACTAAAAATTTATTAAAGACTATAGTAAGATTAATATAGCTCTTACTAGCCTTAGCTATAAAGATACCCTATTTATATAGGAAGAACTATAATAGATAGCATTTTAGAAGATTAAGGACCTTATTACTAGCGAACTTATTCTAATTATTCTAGATCTAATAAAATAATTTGAAGTAGAACTAGATATATCTAACTATATAATCGGAGTATAACTATCCTAATAAGATTTAGAAAGATAACTATACCTATATACCTTCTTCTCTCGTAAACTATATAGACCCGAACTTAACTACTAGATCTATAATAAAGAACTAATAGTAATTATTAAAGCCTTTAAGGAATAGAGACCCGAACTCTCAGGAACTATCTATAAAGTACTTATATACTCGGACTATAAGAACCTTTTATACTTTACTACCTCGAAAGTATTAAATAAATAATAAGTTAGATAGTTAAAATTCTTATTAGAATTTAACTTTCAAATTATCTATTATAAAGGATTAGATAATAATAGAGCTAATACTCTTAGCTAATAACTAGACTATAATATCCTAGTATTAGAAGAAACCTAGGTAATCCTTAAAAGAAATAATAACGGAGACCTAGTACTAGCAACTAAACTCTTAATAATAGCTAGACGATCTAGTACTAGCCTGACTAGTAAACTAGATAACGAAGTAATTATAGAGTTTTATACCTATCCTATATATAGCTACTAAGGAATCACGAAAACCTAGAAATAACTATAATAATAATATAGAGAAATAATTAGTAGAGAACGTATAGCAAAGGCAATTAGAGACTATGAAGTCTACCTTAAAAGCAAACCTACTTAATACTAGCTATATAGCATGCTATAACCTTTGCCTATACTATAAATAGCCTAGCAATCTATATCCCTCGACTTTATTATTAAACTACTAAAGTCTCGAGAACCCCTTATAGGAGTATACTTTAATAGCGTTCTTATTATTATAGACCGACTTACGAAGTATGCCTACTTTATCCTATATAAGGAAGTAAGCAATGCTGAAGAATATATATATACCTTTATTAAGTATATTATAGCTAATTATAATATACCTAAGGAAATCATATTAGATAGAGATAAGATCTTCACTTCTAAGTTTTAGAACTTAATTATATTATAACTCGGTATTAAGTAAGTAATATCTACTATATTTTACCCGTAGACCGATAGATAAATAGAATAGATTAACTAAATCTTTAAAACCTACTTCTGCGCTTATATTAATTATAATTAAAATAATTAGGTTATATTACTCCTAATCGCCTAGTTTATATATAATAGCATAATTAGAGAAAGTACTAAGGAATCCCCCTTCTACCTCAACTATAGATTCGAACTAACCGCCTATAGAGAACCCCGGATAAGCCTAGCTATAGTAAAAGCTATTACTTTAGTATAATAAATCAAGGATATCTAAGAAAACGTATATAAAGAACTCGAATTTATATAATAATAAATAACGCGGTTTAGTAACTAATAAAGGATTAAGAGACTAACCTTAAAAGAGGGAGATAGCGCCTATCTTATATAGCGAAATATTAAAACTAAATAACTAAGTAATAAACTTAATTATAAAAAACTCGGACCTTTAAAAATTTCACGAGTAATTTCACTAGTTAACTATAAACTCGAACTCCTAGAAACTATAAAGTATTACTTAGTATTCTATATCTTATTACTTAAACTAGCTCTATGAGGATTATAAATAAATAACCTTATTATTATAGAAGATAATAAACTAGAGTATAAAGTCGAATGAATTCTTAACTACCTAGAAGAACTAGAGGGATATTAATATCTTATTAAATAGAAAGGATATAGTTATAAAGATAATATATAAGAACTAGCTAAGAATATTACTAATATAGAAAACGAACTCACGATCTACTAGTAATAATATTAAGAACGAGAAGTAATACTAGTAGTATTAATAATATTACTTCTAATAAAAAATAATAGCTACTTATAAATAAGATACCTATATCTCTTTATAAAACTACCTATAGAAGCAGACTAACTATAATAAGGAAAACTATTTATCTGCTTAGGAACGCTAGAAATAAACTAAGGCTCCCCTAATAAGAAATTCAGAATACCTAGATTCTAATTACCTAGGATAGTATCTAAATCTAATACCCCGAAGCTACCTATAGACTAAACCTCTAATATAGAAGAAGCTACTAACTCCTCCTCTATAACCTTATAACCTTTTTAGAATACTATTCTCTTCTACTTATATAAGCGATCTAACTACGCTATAAACTTATCTAACTCAGCCTATATAATATATAAGGTAGTAGCCTTCTTCCTTAAAACCTCCTCTTTAGCTACCTTAGCATCTTCTAGATATATAGCCTCATCTAGTAGATAATTAACTATAATAATAGTTAGCAAATTAGAATAACTAAAGGATACTAAGAAACCCACGGGTATAAATAGCATCTGCTGCTATATTACACGACTACCCTAAATAGGTATACTTATTATAAACTTTACTATTAGGAAGAAGTTTATAACGCCTCCCCGAAGAATAATAATAGGAATAAGGCATATCGATAACTAAACTAAACTTAGCGATATATAACATATAATTATAATAATAAAGAGTAGAGGCAGATTTCGATTATGATTTTTAAATATAACCTAATATAGTATTAATATTATGAAGAAATCGGGAAGCATAATTAATAGATCCCTAACTTAGGACTAATAACCTACTTATATTAGGTCTTAAGGACAAGACCTTTAGAGAGGGGACCTAATATTATAACCCATAAGTAAGGATAATAGCTAAATAACCTACTTAGGCGTTAAACAGCTAGGATAGGATATTTATACTATAAGATCACGGGAACTACAGGGACTCACTTAGCATAGAAGAACTATAGTATAAGTTATATAACGATAAGATAAGAAAACGATTAGTAGAGTATAGGAAGGAACGCTTAGTAATTAGTTAGACTTCTAACTAATCGCAATTACCTTATATACCTAGGTAATTACTTAGGATAGGATAGGTATACTATTTAGGACTTATATATAATATAACCCTAAGTCTAGCTTATAGTTAGATTTCCATAGCTCTTTAGTAATTAACTTTATATTCTTCCTCATGGATACTCTTAGCTTACCTTTACTACGAATTACTTATTAAGCCTAAGACTAATTACCTTAGCCTCTGAAGACCTGATCTACTATTAGCCTATAACCACGACCTAGTATACTGTTACTACGTCTCAATCCCCAGCTTCTGTTAGCAGACCCTACTGTCGGATAGCTGACCGTAACACTAGAAGAGCGAGCAGAGAGCGTCTTCAAATCCTTAGAAACTGCTATATATATCGCGAGTTTCTATAGAGCATTCGTCCAGGGTTTCGTACTTAAGGAATTCTTCTTAGATAGGTTCGAACTATTTAAGGGCTTATCCTCTAAGGTAAGTAGCTATATAAACTACCTTTTTAGTTTAACTAGTGAAATTACTATAGTAGAAATTCTAATAGTTCTTAACTTAAATTAGGAATCCTTTGAGAAGTCCGGGAGTATTATTATAGGTTATTAGGGGACTAAGCTTAAGCTTCTATCATCCTCCGGTAAGGGTTATAATAATATTAGCAGCAGCGCGTAGGGTTCTAATTTCATTCTAAAGTTCCTCGATATTAGTATTACCGTTTTATCCTCTCAGATAGATAACTTCGTTCTCTAGATCTGCAATATTTCCTAGTTATTATATTATTCTCTTAAGGCTCTGAAGTTCTATAGCAGTTTCGTTATATATAGTCTAGATTTTAGTAACGTTATTATCTCCTTTTTTAACTCTAGTTTAGAGTTAGTTATAGGTATCTTTCTTTAGGGTTACCTCGTCGTTAGAGTCTATAGCTATAGGGGCTCCTTTAAGTTCTTTAGCTAAGTTTTAGACTAGTTATTATAAAGAAGAGGAGGTTCTAGGAGTAGGTAACTTAGTAGAGGCGCGAGAAGATATCTTATCTATACTATTAGTAGTCTTAATAGTTAACTTACTAAATAGGAGTAATTAAAGTATTATAGTTAGCTATCTAATAGTAAGGTCTACTAATAGAAGCTAGGGATTAAGACGTAGTAATAGTATACTAGGTTATAGTTATAGGCTAATAGTAGATTAGGTCTTTAGAGGCTAAGGTAATTAGTCTTAGGCTTAATAAGTAATTCGTAATAAAAGTAAGCTAAGAGTATCCGTGAGGAAGAATATGAAGTTAATTACTAAAGAGCTATAGAAGTCTAACTATAAGCTAGACTTAGGGTTATATTATATATAAGTCCTAAATAGTATACCTATCCTATCCTAAGTAATTACCTAGGTATATAAGGTAATTGCAATTAGTTAGTAAGTCTAACTAATTACTAAGCGTTCCTTCCTATGCTCTACTAATCGTTTCTTTATCTTATTATTACGTGACTTATACTATAGTTCTTCTATGCCGAGTAAGTCCCTATAGTTCCCGTGATCTTGCAGTATAAATGTCCTATCCTAGCCGTTTGACGCCCAAGTGGGTCGTTCGGCTGTTATCCTTGCTTACGGGTCGTAATAACTAGGCATACGTCTAGATTAGAAGTATGAGTAAGCTCCCTAAGCTATCCGCGTTTTCTATTCTAATACTATGAAGAAGCATATAGCTAAACTACTAGGCGATGAGGTCGAGTCAGGGCGCTCTTCCTTCTTAAGGTAGACGCACGCGACTTAGGGAAGAGCGAGTAGTATAACTAGGAATAGAACTGGCGACTTGCTAGTAGCGATTCAGGGGCATATATACTAATGCGAAACGTATTATATAGAACCTAGCATTAGCTCTGAGATATCTATACTAATCAATATAAAGCTTGCTAATAT
This sequence comes from Colletotrichum sansevieriae, assembly GCA_026260285.1. Lineage (NCBI taxonomy): Eukaryota > Fungi > Ascomycota > Sordariomycetes > Glomerellales > Glomerellaceae > Colletotrichum > Colletotrichum sansevieriae. The sequence goes on from JAOQIF010000011.1 coordinate 37,830, forward strand.
CCTTTACTATAGGAGAAAAGGTGCTATTCTTATAGACTTTGGACTTGCAACTCGTCTAGGGTCGGCTGCGTCAACCGGAGGCACGCCATGGTACCTTTCCCCGGTTTTCCTCTCAAGAAAGCAGCCGTCCTCTCCTAGTGCCTTCCTGGTATAGTGAAATATGTCCATGAATGAACACTAAATTCCCGCCCGACCCCGCATCTTCTGGATTTTCACCGTCGCAAAATCCCCCTTGCCTGAAGCATAATCGGTAACCCCATCATTCGGGAGCCAAAACCCCAGCTACAGCCGGCTGGAACAAGCTTCCCATCTATCGTTGGCGAATGACTGGTTCCCAAGCGATCACTTCTTGATTTGCCTCTGTTCAAGCCCTGCTCCTACCATTTTGAGTTGTTTCAGGACTTAGAAGCCCTTGATAAGACAATTGACATTGCCTTTGAGAATACCACCACTCGAGTTCATTGCACCAATCCACCCCAAACCAACTCCCAGTACATGGGTCCAGTAGTGTCGGCTCTTCTCGCGCCAAGATAATCTTTGACACGCAAGGCCCGTTATCCGTCAGCCAAAACCCCAGCCACAGCTTACAAGCGGGGTCAACTCTTAAAGCCGCTGCCAAGCAGTCAAGTCTAACCTGCCCAACACAATCTTGGTTTCTGTCAGCATAGCGGAATATGAGTCCGATAGTAACACTCGTTCCTCGATATTGGCGTTGACAAGGGATTATTTCTACGACGCTATCGAGTTTGGCACTATTCCAGGCATAGTGCTCATCAGGACGAAAGACTGGATATAACGAGGTTGGCCACACGACTCTCGATGGTCTGGGTTGATGTTTAGGCCGGGAAGTCTCGAAGCCTAACTTTCGTATGCCGCATGTTGTCGTCTCAGGGTAGATGCGGCTGACGGCCTGGCTTGGTAGGTCAAGAAGAGTCCACTCAGAGCGTCTCCAATTTGGCCGAGGCTGCACTCCCAGAAAGTTCGAGCGCCCTTGGCTTGTGATCAACTGGACAATGTCAGAAGATTGCGACGTCATTCAGGAGCAGGGTAGGAGGTACTAGTAGTGCAATAGCATTGCCAAATGGGCCATTGAACTTCCAGATCTCCGTCAGGACCTCGCCTGTGTGAAGGGGCATGTAGAGCCATAGAGCATCTTCGCCGGTGATTCGCAAGGCCTGATAAAAATCAAGATTCTCCTTGATACTGTGTGCATGCAACATCAGGATTACATAATTCCAGCAGACTGAGTACGCCGTGGTACGAGGATCGTTGCAAGGTATCACCGCCATTTGGTTGCTCGGTTCTGCGTTGCAAATGCTTTCAAGCCGTATACGCTGCTGTATAGACTGTGGAAGGCCCCAAGAGAAGTTCGACAAAGCTGTGGGTTCAGCCACAATCTCGCGCAATTTCAACCCCTTACAACTCAAGTAAGCATGGCGGTCGTGACTCACTACGTATCAAGCTTGGTGAACTCACATCGCTTCGGGCCTCGAAAAGGCCGCCACCAAGGCTTTCCAGTGCCACTGTTCGCCACCACACACCGGGCTCTTGCTCAACGGCGCAGTCATCGGCGGAATTGGCAAACAGCAGTTGCCGAAGACCAAGGTGATCAGTTGCAACGTACAAGCTTTTAGCAGTCGTCTGCGAGGTCGGATCGAATATTAGAACGTCACGACTATCGTTGGCCGCGTTCGTCAGACAGGCGATGTATTGAATACCCTCAAATCGGACATGTCGAGCATAAATCTTCTCCAGGGTCGTTACGTGCGTGGCTTCGCTTCTCATTATGGCGCAGTTTTTATTTGCATACTCAACGGCCCAACGACGTGCCATTTGATGGTCGAGAGCCATAACGGCAATGTAATTGCTGATTTCAGTGGGTAGATCTCGAGTCTCCTTTTCCAAAATCGAAGCAAGCCAAGATTGAAACCAGAGGAGACGTCGTTTGTCTGATAACGGCGAGGGCTCGAATTCAGGACGTGTCACTTCGAGAATCTTTGCTAATGTTGCACTAGATGTGATCTCGACACAGTCAACATGACACCCGGCCCTCTGCTCATCGTGATTGCATCTTCCACGGCACTGGACATACTCGATGCCCAGAGCAACGTCGGTGAAGCCTAGAATGCTATACGCATAAGGTCGGGATTGTTCAACGTCGGGTCGTCGTACTATAGGCGTCAGAATAGCAGCACAGTTAGCCAGGGAAAACTTACTAGCGATAATATTATCGCCAAGTTGAAGTTCGAAACGACAAAGCCCGCAACGTCGTGATACACAGATTTCCTTGAATTCATCCATGGCACATGGGATGAAAGTGTGTGCTGTGTCCAGAAGTAGGTTATGGAGGAAAGGAAAAGCAATGATGACAAATTCACGTCGTTGAATTGTATAAGCTTGTTGCCATGGTAGATGTCTCGGATTTTCTTTCCGCCTGATACATTGGTTAGATGCATTGAAGCACAAAGCTGTTATCCATTGGAGTGGCAGAATCCATGCATACCTATATACAAGTCATGGGTATAGTGAGGTATCAAAATGCCCACTATGCTGAAACAGGCCACTGTGTCAATTCCACCGGTTTGCGGTGTAGATTTATAGATTCATTAAGAGTTGTGATATGTTTCACTCTTCAGGTATTTGCTGACAATCCGTCATGGCGCCTGAAACTTTAGGTCAAACATTGCATAACCGCGTCGTATCCGTACATTAAGCCAATTTGATGTGGTCGCTGCCAAAGCCGCCGGATACTTTGCCCGACCCGCCAGCCCAAGCATCGTAGCCCGACGAATCAGCGTCAGCTAATAGGATTACCAATCATGCTAGGCCATTTCAGGTGATCATCTCAAACAAAACGAAGGGATCATTTGTCATCAACCTGCATAGCCGAAAATAGCCGAAATATATCCCCTTTTTCTTGCTTTCTTGCTTTCTTGCTTGCTTGCTTGCTCTCTTTGTCTCTTCCTCCCTCCACTCCTTCCCCTTCTTCCCCTCCGTTCTCCTCTTCTACCCTTTGCTCCTCATCACCACCAGCTATGACAACGGAAAAATACGTTAAATCGCTGCTCAATGTGATTCAGCACTTTGAGAACCAAGCCTCACCAAGCACCAAACACGAAACAAACCTTTCTAATGCAATTGGGTTGTTTCCAGATGGTGGGTGTCGCCCTGACGACAACGCACCAACGAAGACGAAGCGGAAGGCAGCATGCCAAATCTTAACTAAAATAAACAATGAGCTTGGATTTGACATGTTTCTCCTATGCTCTTTCACATTCACACAGACTACACTCTACGAGATAAAGAAACATGATACATTCCTTGAGGAAATACGAAAGCAGATCCCACCAATCGGCAACAATTTCGTTGCTGTGACGGCAAAATTGAAAGAGAAGTTTGGCAGAGTAATTGGAGACAATGGTAAGGAATTTTCCATTTAGCTAAAGTGGATCTGACTTTACACAGCGCCAGCCACCGCATTGTCCGACCACCACAGTCCCAATAGCCTAAAGCAAGGTCCCTCTAAACGCAAATTTAGCGACACTGGACTGGCGGGAGAAGAACCGGCACGGCAGATCAGACTCGTGTCGCCAGAGGAGGGCGAGCCAAACATTGGTCCGCTGTTATCCGACGGTGCGTCATATACCACCTGCGGCACACCACCTGCTGACAGCTTAAAAGCACCACTTTCGGGAAGGGTCTACAAGCTGTCTGTCGTGGACGCTTTTCGACTCCTGGCAGGGACTCGGGAACCCGACCTCCAAGTGCAACTTACAATGCCTGACAGTGAGCAATGGCCTTTTGTCACATTCCGATGCGACCGTAGAAAGGCAATGCATTACTTGACGGAATTAGAGCAGATCATGTAGATATTTCTGCCTTGGAATAGACATGAGCGACGCGGCAGATCGTGCCATAGAAAACATACTGCCACCCTTGGCTCCACGGTACTATCATCATCCGCCCCTTATTCTTCTGACCCTGAACCACACCAATTTCTTCATCTGCACCGTCGTAAACGCGTATGTGCCCCTTTGGCTCGGTCATGTCAACAACAATCGCCAAAATGGCACCCCTAGTTTCCTCTTGTTTTGGTCCTTTTTGGCAGTCAAAAACCTTCTGCCAATCCAATTCAACTTCGTCCTGACGAAGCTGTTTGCATTTTAGCGCTTGGTTACTTTGCATATTATATCAAGGGTAACGGTTCTACCTTATTGGTGCATGTTTCCAAAACGTCGGCCTCTGTAGCTTCGAACTGTTGGATTGCTTTCAAATGGCTTCTACTTGGGTCGGCCATGGGAAGTACTGCAGATGCAGAAGAGTTGTTGGTGCTGGGAGAAGGAGAAAAATCGCATTTGAAAAAAATGACAGGAAAAAACCGGAGTAGAACATGGTGTCCAAGCGGGTGCCCAAATTCGTGCAGATGCCTAATATAGATATAAGAAAGCAAGAAAGCAAGAAAGCAAGAAAGCAAGAAAGCAAGAAAGCAAGAAAGCAAGAAAGCAAAACCAACTATAAATTGCCCACTAGATCATACACTTTGAAGAACTTTTTATTAATTCCACTCACCATAACCCCTTCTTGCTGCTGCTCAAGATGTCTTTTTTTCAGCCTGATTACATTTCCGCTGCGAGGAAGATAAAATACTCAACAGTATACGGAGATGACCGCAAACGCATACTGGGATTTTGAAAATCAGATGATGTACCCAGTGACCCAGGGCTTTCTGACTGTACGGGAGGACTATCCACACAGTTCCAGCAGTCTCAAGTTCGACAGGACTGTTTCACGAATTTCTCCTGATGGCAACCAGGTGACCAAAGTGGTTACCGGGGAAGACAAGAGGCTGAATGCTCCAAAGGGGGAAGTTAAGAAGGCAGAAGACCATGTAGAGGCAAAGTCTTTGGTGACGATGGATACGACTAGCTTGGGATCGCTGTACTGTCACACGACTATGGGGACAACGTTTCGTGTTTGGATTATCGATGCTTCAACCCGTCGTCTTCAACCACTTTTCGGCCCCGACACCCGAGCAGATAAGAACGCTTACATTGACATCCGAACCTCATTTGGACAGTACGAATGGCATCGACTCGGAAGTCTCGTAAAAATGGACGGAGTACGCCCGCTTGAGGAATTTGGTGTCCTAGATTACTTGATCGCGCCGCCTGAGTGGATGTTCAGACTCGAACAAATGCAGAAGCGGCTGGAGGCCGAAGAACAGCAACGGCTGGAGGAAGAGCTTAACATTCAGGAAGCAAGTGCGCAGGACGAGCAGGGGGACTCTAACATGGCAGTTGATCCGCAGGCTGAGGAAGGAGGGTTACAAGAAGGAGGCCACTACTACCAGGACCCCAATACGACAACGGCAACACAGACTCATTACATGGCCGTGGACGACGACCCAGGCCAAAGCTCAAATGCCCAAGATCAAACGCCGGAGGGGTTCTCCGAGAGTCCCGATCGCTACAATGTTGTGGAACCTTTCTGGCATAAAACCAACAAAGGCACCTATCTCCTTGCCTTTCACTACAAAGGCGAAACTCTCAAGACTGATCCAAAGAAATGGAACAACGCACGCGACGAGGATAACAACGACTGCTTTCAGTGGCATAGCAACAATCTCAACAGGAACTTCAGGGTTTATGATTGGCCGACATGAGAAAGATAGAGACTCATGATTCAATATCAATAGAAGTCTTCATTTTCTTCCGGTTTTCCGTGGCACAAGTTATCGCCACACGAGCCCATCAACAGATCTTCAATCCCATTACATCAGCTTCGTTTACTTGACAGAAACTGCATGCTCAAAAAAGCCATAGATGCCAGCATTCCAGTCATTACCTTAGACATTCAAATATACTATGTTAGGAGACTATCATATAATGGATAACGTCCCACACCCACTTTTGGCCACCCCCCACATTTAGCCACCCCAAAAGTACCTCACCGCTATAATAACCACTAACTTCGATCTTCTATAACTTCACTAATTTTACTCTAATCACCCTTATCTTTTATTTATATCTTCTTTTAATTAAGATACTTTAATATACTAAAGATAATATTAACTAGGCCCTTGAAGCTATTATAGATAGTACTAGCATAAAAAAAGGCAATATTAAAATAGGATATACTACGATTAATACTAAAAGTTATATAAAGGGTTATTAGGTAAGAGATATAGCTTTTTCTAATCTATAAAAGCTCTCTATAAGCTAGGAAAGCTATTTAGTAGAATAGGTTTAAATCTAGGCTACCCTAGGCCTACTTCTAACTTATTAGTAACTTAAGGACTTTGCTAAGTATATCGTATAGGTCTATAAAGACTCCTAGCCTCTTAGAAAGAACTAGGTATAGTCTTTTATAAAGAGAAACCTATCTATAAGGGTCTAGAGAAGTAGAGTAATTAATTCCTAGCATGTTAATAAAGCTTCAACTAATATAATTAGGTAATAATTTAAATACCTTATTATACCTAAGATTATAGCTATTAAGGCCTCTAATTAATATAATATAGATAAGACTAGTATTCTAAAAGGAAGAGGATTAAATAGGCTTATTCTTAGATTATTAGAAACGTATTCTATTTATAAGAAATAGTCTAGATTATATACTTAGATATCTCTAATTAAGTATATCTCTATAACTAGTAAGGCACTACCTCTACTTATTATAGATAAGGGTAAGAATATCTATGTAAGAGTATGGCTATAGGCCTAAACTAGGAAAGGCTAGAATGCTGAAACGTAGGTATCCGTTGTTGTATTGAACTATTGCTTAACCTTCTAAGTCTGCAGCTTGCAGCGTTTTATCCAAGGTGCATTTATCCGCCCCTGACTCGCCGACGTTTTGCCGATAGCGTGGCTTTGCATCCTGCACCCGCTATTGTTCCTTACAATCTAATAGTAGTAGTTCCCTTTAGATCTAATACTATATAAATCCTAGAAGTTTATAGCTATAGAAAACAGGTAGACTTTAGATTCTATAGCTATTAAGTAGTTAACTGAGGTCTTTATCCCTTTAACCTAGCTACGGGACCCCTTAGAGGTTAGATTATTAATCTTAGGTAGTTATAGAAGCTATAAGACTACTACTTTTTTATATATATACTTTAGGAATAAGATATACTTGCTATTCTTATTAGTATATATATTATATATCCTTTAGCTACTTAATTAGTTAGTTTTTGGCCCCTTAAGGCCTTAAGGTAGTATATAAGAAGGAGCTTAGATTACTAGCTAAATAGCGTGCTAGGATAGTTATAGGCAAGAGAAATTTCATCATATATTGTAGCAAGGCGCGTAAGGCAGCCCTAATAAGTAAGAATATTATTAGTAGCTAGAAAGAGACTAGTTTATAGCTTATTAATATAGCTAGACCCCTTATAAGCCCTCTGCTACTTAAGAATATATTGACCCCTGCTAAACTAGCTAGTTAGGTTTATAAATAGCTCTCTAATAGTAAAATAAGTAAAAAATAGGTAATAGATATATTAGTAGTCCCTTAGTTAACCCCTAAGAAGAGGGATAAGCTTTAGGATTAGTTCAGCCTATTGAGTAAGCTAGATAATAATAAGTATATATAGCGCCTGCTTTTTTAGAAGGTTTAGAAGGGCTTTAATAAGAAAGCATACTAACTAGTAATAGCCTAATAAAAGATTAAAATACTATAGGTAGAGGTTAATACTAATAGGGCTGGGAAACATAAGAAGGTTAAAATAAGTTTAAATTTGAAGTTTATTATTATTAAGGCTATTTAGAGGACTTAAATTAAGGCGGGCGAACTTAAAAATAGTATAAATAAATCTAGCGAGTCTAAAAACCCTAGTAATAGCAAAAGTTATATTATTATAGTATTATAATTTATATAAATATTAGTTAAAGTTGATATATATAAATATGAGCGTATTAGAAATGGGTTAGCCAAATGTGGGGGGGTGGCCAAAAGTGGGTGTGGGACGTTAAACATGCGAAATATCTTGTTCTATAAATATTAATGCAGCAACCTAAGGACCGCATCACATGCTAGGACTTGGACGCAACGATATCTATCACGAGCCAGGATGAGATCGCAGGGAAAAGGGCTTATCGGACTATCCTAGGGAAGTCTATAGAAGGGCGGCACCAGGTAGCTCCCTAGATAAGTCCTCTAGCCCTTACGCACCCTCATATAGTAGGTTAGGGGGCTAGAGAAGAATAAATATTTAACCTTGGATACCTATATACTAACTCTCTCACTCTATACTATGCCCCTTTTATGATATATTCTTCTCTCTTACCTATACTAATAGGGGTGCAAACCGTTAGAATAGTACTATATATAATAATAATACCTACCTATAGGTCTACTAGGGAGGTAGGATCCCCTACTAGATAGGAGCTACCGAATAGCTAAACTTAGGATAAGACACCTACTAATTAGAATAATAAAGAGGGTATTAATAAAGAACTAGGTAATTAATTAATAGAGGCTAAATTAGATCGTCTTATTAAGGAGGAAGAAAGGAAGAGTTAACTAAAATATAAATAAGATATCTTAAAGCTTTAAGAGCTAGCTAACTATTAACCCTAATAAATAACCCTACTACCTACTAGGTAGTTATTAGTAGCAACCCCGGGGCGAAGAAGCACTAGTTAGAACTTTAGGGGAAGCACCTCCTAATACTTAGGTATAAAGGGGGCACCTAGACTAACTATAATTAATTTATATTTAATCTCAATATATAATTTAAAATAAATAAGATTATATTAGACCTTGAGAAGGTACTATATACTACTAGGTGCTTAGAAGGATTAGTAGCAAAGCAATAGACCTTATACCTTTCTATTAAATATAATAATAAGGCGAAGAACGTTACTTAGGCAATAATAGAGGATTAGTTAACTAATAGCATAGCTAAGAAGGGGTCTAGGATCCTTAGTATATAAACTCAGCTTATATAAGCTTACTAGTAACTAGGATAATTATACTAGAGCTTTATTAATTATTATAAAGGGATTGAGGTAGAGAGCCCCTACTAATAACTAGAGGAAATCCAGGTAGCTAATATAGTAGCTAGGCTAGACCCTAAGCTCTAATACTATATTATAGCGAATAGACTACTAAAATCGCAGCTTAACCTTAATACAAGGGCTAGGAATACTAAATTTATAGTTAATATATAAGCTCAAAGGGTATTAGTAAGGGACTAGGGGACTAACTATAAGGAATAATAATTAGAGGGCTAAACTACTAATCTAGAGGGATAGACTGAGGCTATAAGGGGGGACTATAGCTATACTAGCACCTACTAGGAGAATACTATAGATTTACCGCAGGATATTAGGAGGAAAACTATCTATTATAACTATAAAAGAAGAGCCTATATCTTACTGAGGTGCCTATACTATAAGAAGTATAGCTACCCCCGCTACGAGGGAAAACCTTGCCCTAGTGAATAACTAGAGGAGGACTAGGTAGCCACGCAGGCGGTTTAGTAGGATAATAACTAGCTATATTGCTTTAAAATAATAATATAAGTCCGACTTGCAAGTAGCTAGAAGACTATTACTACGCTTATTAAATATAGAGCTAATAAGAATATTATAAACTAGAGGGTTATAACTAATATCTAACTAGAGGCTAACGAGTTAGAACATATAAGGGGAATATAGGTATCCAGGGGACCTAATTATAGCATATAGAAGTTAGTAACCCGAATAACTAATAGCATAGGTATCTAGCGGATAGCTTTATATAACTTCAGGATTAGTAATAGTAATAGCTATAATACTATCCTAGGGATCCCTTAGTATATAGTAGAGTACCTTAACCTTAATTAGAGGGAGTTAGGCTAGGCCTTTCCCCTATATAAGGAAAGCATTTGCCCTATCATAACTAAAAAGGAGCTTAGGCATATTAAAAACGAAGTAAGAGTAATACTCATAAGCATACTACGAGTTAACTAGATATTATCTACTGCCTACCTAGAGGATACCTAGGGGCCTGAGGATACTAGGAAAACGGTTAAATAGAGATTAACTACTACCTACCCAGAGGATACTAAGGAGCCTAAGGATATTAGGGAGACTAAAACGAATATCCTACTAGAGTACTAGGATTTTAAGAAGGTATTTAAGATTAACTTAGCAGGGATTATACTAGAGTTTAGAACTACTAGGAGCTACCCTATTAACCTAGAGCCTAGAACTAAGCCCCTATTTAAACTAATCTACCTACTAGCTAAGGAAGAGTTAGAGGAGTTAAGGGAATATATCTATAAGGCCCTATAGAAAGGATAGATTCGCCTATTAATAAGTCTAGCAGGGGTGCTAATCTTATTTATCCTAAAGAAGGGAGGCAAGTTGAAGTTATATATAGACTACTAGGGACTTAACTAGGTAATTACTAAGAACTATACCCCTCTCCCCCTAATTAATAAAATCCTTAATTAGCTCTTATAAGCAAAATACTTCACTAAGCTTAATCTTAAGGATACTTACTACTAGGTGAGGATCTAAGAGGGAGATAAGTAGAAGATAGCATTTCGCATATAATATAGCTACTATAAATATTATATTAGACTATTTAGGCTTATTAACGCACCTGCTACATTCTAGACCTTTATTAATAAGTTACTTATAAGCCTAGTTAATATTATTTATATTATATATTTAGATAATATCTTGATATTTACTAATAATATAGACTCCTATATAGAGGTAGTAAGGCAGGTACTCACCTAGTTAGGAGCTAATAGCCTCTGTGCGAACCCTGATAAGTATAAATACTATAAGGAATAGATCGACTTTCTTAGGTTCGTAGTATTAGTAGATAGTATTACTATAGAATAAGAGAGGGTCTAGGGAATTACTAACTAGCTAGTATCTTGCGAGTTACGAGCGCGCAGGTCATCAGGAATAAAGGTGTATTATAGAAGTAACTATTCGGAAGGGTTACCCGCATCGCGGGTTAATATCCATACGTATAGCTTATATAATACCGCACGTCACGTAGTAGGCTATGAGGCTGTAGCTTAAAGTGAGGATATTGCAATATACCCCCTTAGATGTTATAAATAGCTGAAAAACGCGTTCCTCACTACCTTATGCCTGAAACCTATCTAAATTTATTATATAAAACGTATAAAAATAGCTTTTATAGTAATAAAATAAATAAATAAATAAAAATATCGTTTATAGTTATATTTATAGAACGTGAGAGTGCTTAATAGGGTCGCTCGGTTATTAAGGTAGGTTATAAATACTCTTAGAATTAACGAAATTTCCTAATATAATTAGCATAAGCTATCGGGTATAAGTAGTAGAGGTAAATAAGACCTCTCGCGCCTTCTTGCAATCGAATTTTTTCTTCTTTAGACTACTTATAATTTATAAAAGTAAGTTTTTAAAAATCCTAAATTACCCGCTATAACGCTTGCGCGTTATTGAAATAATTATTAGAGCGTTTAATATAATTATTAGAACCCTTGCTAACTATTTTATAGATTAGAATTTATAATACCTATCTCTAAGAAGAAAGCTGCTACCTACGCGCGCATAGCGCGCAAGCGCGAGCGTGAGAAGGCTGCTACTAATGCTATTACTACTAGTAGTCCTCCCCCCGTCTCTAATAATAATAATAATAAGGAGTCCGCTACCCCCCCTGCCCCCCTCGCGCCTCTCCCCCCCTATCCCCCCTATCCCTATATTAAGGAGGTTAAGGATAAGGGCGAGTATAATACCCTATATATATACTATCTAGAGCATCTTATATAGTAGAAGCGTTATACTAATCGTTTAAAAATAGCTCCCTAAGGACCCCTCTGCTATAATATCCCTTACGAGGAGTGCCTCAGGTCTGCCCTTATAAGTAAGACCTAGGGTTATTATTATAACCCCGCGCCCGTAGCTACTAGCACCTCTAGCGCGAAGCGCTATAAGAAGAATTAGTATATATTATATACCTCTACTTCTTATAGTTATCCCTATACCCCTCTAGCACCTATTATAATACCCTTCGCCTACTACTTCTAAGAAGTTATAAAGTCTAACTCTACTATCTAGGCTATAAATATAATACTCTTTTAGAAATATCTCTTAATATTAGAGGCGTTTTTTAAGCTTTAGAAGCGTTTTTCGATCTATTTCTAACTTTATATATAAGATCTTAATTACTAGAGAGCTAGTATCTAGTGCACCCTCGCCCTCGCCTAGAGTAGTATTACTAAGACCTCCGCTCCTATTATATCTACTCCTGCGCTCCTAGCTACCTTTATGCTCGCTCCTCCTCTAGCTCCTGCTATACCTATTATACCTACTACCTCCTCTGCTATGCCTATTACCCCTAGTACTATGCCTACTATCTTCTCTCTACCTAATAGTAGATAGGAGGTCCCCCCTAGCCTTGCTATAGCTAGCAGACTCCTTATAGCTACCTTAGCCTAATACTAGTAGAGCTAGTTAGATATATTCGCTACCTCTTCTTATATTTATTAGGGCTAAGCTTTATTATTAGGTTTAGGGGTTTCTATATATATTTAGGGCTTTAGCCTAGGATAACGTTCGCTTTTAGGTATTTTTAGACTTACTTTTAGGCTCTTATAAGCTAAATCAGGCTTCCTAGCTATAGGGCTAAATATAGACTTTTCTTAGCTACTATACCCCCTTATTTCTAATTATTCCTACCTTATATCCTTTATAATAAGTATATATATATCTACTAGGTTTAGTAGCGCGTAGAAGTACTTAAACTTGCCTCTAGAAAGGTTCTTTATAAGACTATTAGCAGGTATTAAGTCTATAGGTATATAAGCTATATTAAAGCTACCCTTTTAGAACTCCTATTATAACTATGCGTTCTAGATATCTATATAGTAGAGATGCGTTATAATACGTTCTCTATTACTAACTATAAGTCGGATTATCTATTAATTATTATAGTTAATCTTCTAGGCGTCTTTTCCTATATTTAGTATTATATCTTAGAAGAGTCTTTTGAGTACTATCGCCTCTTTTATAATATTCTTAAGGCTTTGAAGCTCTGCTTCTATTATAGATATTATAATAATATTTTAATATATAGCTTTCTAATATATCGCACCTCTAAAGAGGAATATAATATATCCTTAGGCTAATCTCCGCGTTTCTTTGTTATCTATAAATAAAGCGTTAATTACGATCTAGAGAGCTTATATACCCCCTATATTTCTAAAGCAAAGAGCGAGGAATCGTATTATATAGAGGTATTAGATCGTCTAGTTAACTACTATTATATAGGCTAACGAAGGGTTTGTGAGAAACCGTAAGAGATATATAGCTATAAAAGCTATATCTAGATATACTATTATCGCTAAATAAAGTATAGAACTAACTTTCTCCTAGTACTCTTTTATATATACGGGAGAAGCTTGTTCCTTATTCTTCTTAAGTTCCTTAAGGGGTAATAGGGTTATAGGATATATTCCTTCTTAAAGATCAAAACGCTTAATAACCTTCTTAATATATAAGTTATATACTAAATAGACCTTCCGGGCTGCACAATCCCTAACTACTTAGATCCCGAGGTAATACTTAATAGCACCTTAGTCTTTGAGTTCGTATTTAGCTTTTAGCCTATCTATAATCCGTTTCACTCTAGAGGAGTATTCCTAGTAGTATAGGATAAGAATATTATCTATATAGAATAAAACTAGAACCCGACGTTTAGGATCCTAGAAGAGATATACCTCTTCTAAGCTTAGGGCAAGTCCTAGCTTCTTTAGAGTTATTAAGAAATACTTATACTAAAGAAGTAGTATATCTCTAAAGCTATATAAAGCTTTATTAAGTTTAATATACTTTCCTTTATATTTTAAACCCTCTAGGAGTTAATAGTAAATTAGAGGTCTATTTAGATCCCTCTCTGCATTTAGGAAAGCGTTATCTATATTAAATTGCTATACTTTAAGGTTAAATTAAGTAGCTAGGGCTATTATAATGCGAAACGTTTTCATAGCGAGAGTCGCTATATATGTATTTTCTAGGCTGCTCTTCTGCTAGAGGTCTCCTTATATATAGATCCTAGCCTTAAAACGCTCTAGATTGCTATTCGTATTAACCTTATATATAAATACCTATTTCAGGGGTAGGGGTCTTAATCGTATAGCTCGTTAGTTGATTTCTCGCTATATTCCTTTTTCTTATAGTTTCTTGATTTTAAGCTTTACTATCTCTATAAAGCGCTTATATAAACGTTTTAGAAGTATTAGAAGTTCTTTCTAGCTTCGGGGAGGCGATTAGAGCTTAGATATATATATATCTCGTTCTAAATCCTCGTTATTACGCTCCTGTTTCTAACTTCTAATATAACTTTATATATATAAATAAAGCGTTATATACCTAGAAGAACCTTCTTCTACTACCTTCTTTATATTAAGTATAAACGTTATAAAGAAGGCCTCCTAGGCGTATTAATCTTTAATAGGAATAACTTTTTCCTAGTAATTAATCTCAGAGAATAGCTATTCTAACTCGTATCTCTTATTAGTTATATTAGAATAGGTCCCCGAGATATTATTAATAAATGAAATAAAGTCTCTAAATCGCTCTAGAGGCTATTGATTATATTAGCTCGAATAGCTTGCCTTTCTATAATCCTTCTAATTATAGGCTCTTTTAGGAGCCTCTTCTAAGCCCTTCGCTTTATATGCCTAGTTTATAACTCTAGGTATCTTATCTTTCGACTTAGAAGGGTCCTTAGGAGGTATTAATACTTTCTTCTCTTAATCTATATCTAATACTAGTATTCTAAGTTAAACTTAGGGTCTACTATTTTCACTCCGACTTTTATTAGGAGTAATATAAGTATTATTATCCCCCTCTAAAACGTCTATAACTTCCTCAGTTTATTCGCGAGATTTGTTATAAGACGAGTTCGGCATATTAGCTTCCCCTCTCTAGCTCCTAATTATAACTTAGGGTCCTAGAGTATATTTAGGGGTAGGAAGACCTCCTAGAGCCTCCTTTTAGGTCTCTTTATATATTATAACGTCTTATAATTATATAACTGAGGTCTCTTGCTCTTCGAGAGTATCTTCTATTATATTATTAGCCTATTCCTATATATCTAGAAGCTCGAGTATTGAATTTAGAAACGACTCGAGCTCTAGTTCCTATTTAATAACGTAACGTATAATCTTAGCTAGTATTGCTATACGTTCGTCCTCTTTTAAGTAGAACTTCGACTTATTAAACTATACGTTATATATAATAATCACTCTCTTGAGCGCGGGCACCTAGATCCTATATAAGTTATATACGTTATTAATATACCTAACTAGGTATCTAACGTATCCCTGCGGATATACCTTATAGTGCGTTCTTCCTTATCCTTTTTCTCATTCCTTTTCGAGCGGGTATGCATAATAGCTATATATATATATCTATCCCTAGTATAGCTAAAGGTCTCTCCTAATCGCAGACGTATAGGAAAGGGCTTACTAATAGAAGTATTAAGTATATTATTCTTCTTTAACTTAATTTAGCAACTTCTAATTAGTCTTTTGCTATAAGGATTAGTTAAAAAGATAAATCCCTGCGAGAGTTAACTCTAGCTATATTTCTAGGGGAAGATTAGCTCCTTCTCGCATCTTAATACCTCTGAGAATCGCCTCCTAACTAGCATGCTCTAAACTACCTACTAGCTCCTTTATATCTACTAGGGGCGTCTTAAGTATGATTCTATTATTCTTTGCCTAGTATTAATAGCGCGTGCTGCTATTAATAGCGATTATAGCTATCTTATTATCCTAGTGGATAATATAAATCGCTAATCTATATTACCTTCTAACCTAGTATTTAAAATAGAAAAGTATTATAAAGACTTCTTTAAGCGAACGTTATATTAGGGGGAAACCTTATAGCTTGCTAGAGTATTTATCCTTAATAATTAGGATATAGAGGGCTCCTAATATCGCTTTAAAAGGGTAAAAGAAAATATCCTAGAAGATATAATAATATAGATAAATCGCTTTATTTTCCGACTTTGAGCGCGAGATAACCTTCTTTATATGAGTTCTAGTATATATTTCGTATTATATCTATATTAGGCTATATATCTTTACCCCCTGAACGTTCTTAACTATGCATTCGAGAGCCTCAGGGCCTAAGTGCCTAGAACGAAGATGCTATAGGTATACGTTATTTAATCGATCTCTATGATAGTTATATATATCTTATCTACAAGGGGCTTTTACTAGCTAGGTTATAGCAATAACGTATGCGAAACTCACTAGTATACTTTTAAGAGGGTATGAAGAAAGGGGGTTATATTTAAGGAAGATTAAATCATACTTTCGGATTAGTATAGTAATAACTACGCTTCGAGCAAGGTTTCCTATATATAAAGTATAGTTAAGTCTATAAAACTAGATCTTCTATGCGTTAAGGCGACTTTCAGATATAATATTAATATAAAAACCTTTAATATAAGCAACGTTCTTAAGTATGAGATTGCCCGACCCCTATCTATATTAACCCTTAAAGATCCCTTTGAGAACGCAGGTTCCCCGGCTTATAACTAGCATCCGGGTTATACCTGCTTCTATAACGTCTTCCGGGCCGGACTCTATATAGGAGTTATCTAGTAATAGCGATTTGTTATTAACTAAGTATATAGCACCGTAGTTATTATAGACTATACTACGCGAGAAGATATATAGCAGGGTAGAAGCGTTAAGCGAGTATATCCCTAGCATAATCGCTTTAGGAAGGCTTTGCAGATTAATTAATATAGCTATAATATTAGATAGGACTCTAGTATTCGACCCCTAGCTATATCTACTATTCTAACCGCTTCTTCTACTACTATTTCTATGCTATTAGCCTCTTCTGCTGCGTGATCCGCCTCTTCTGCAGTTAGTATTACTTATCTAGTTCGAGATCTATCCTTTATGCGTAATAGTAGCCCTTATATTTAACTATTCGCCTCGATTAAGCTTAGAAAGGATTTCCTAAGCTTCTTTATTATCTATAGAGATCTAGCAGAACCTATAGGATCCCTTATATATATACTCCAGGCGCCTATACGTCTTAGGGGTCTAAGAATGCTCTTTTCTATATAAGTAGCTATTAAGACGTGCGTTAGAGGGGTTATTAAACCTTCTACTTAAAGTAGTAAATAGAGCGTTCGATCTGCGAGAGCCCTTAGCAAGCGAGTATTTATAGGCTAGGGCTGAGAAGATAATCCTATACTATTCTAGTATATATATTAGAAGCCCTAAACTAGTATTTATAACGAGCTGCATAAGCTCGGTATAAGCCTAATCCAGGGCGAGTTAGTATCTAACCGCTTTGAGGAAGGTTTGCAATACGAGTTCTCCCTAGACCTCTAGGATATTAAGTCTTTTCGCTTCTATATAGTAATAATACTATTCTATATATTAAGTAAAGGGGTTAATATTTAAATTAGCTTTATTAAGCTATTAAAGATAGTTCTTATAAGCTATATTAGCAACTATAAGCGTTATAGGTGCGAGCTGCCTCTTAATCTTATTTATAAGGGCTTATAGAGTTACCCTTAGCTAGGTGTTATTATTTAGGATAGCTAATTTAGCGTTAGTTAGAATAGGGTTCGAGACTATCTTATTAACTTATATCTAGAGGTTAAGGTAATATATCGAGAGGGTCTGCTAATCCGAGGAAGTTGCTATATAATCCTTAATCGCTATATTATAATCCGTTTTTATATCCTTATAAATAGCAGTCTAAGGCGTTTATAGAGATTCTAAGAGGGAGAATAATCCCCCCGTTCTATTAGAAATAATACTTACTTCTTCCTCGCTTCCCTAGGTCTCTATAATTAGATAGATATTCTCTAGAGCGCTCTTAGGAGCCTCTACTAGATATTTAGCCTCCTCTAGATACTATTTTGCCTACTTAGCATACTCTTCTTAGTATTTCGCGTTTAGGAGAGCTTAGCGCTTAGTAATAAACTTAGAGATCTTTAGGGTTATAATTACTTATAAAGGGTTAGAGCAATTATCTATATCTAGGTTAATATAATCCTAGAGGCTTCTTAGGTGCGCATAGAACTTGAAATAGGTATACTACGCAGGCTAGTTACTTCTAGACGCGAGAATATCTCCTATAAGGGGAATCTCGTTATTAGCAGAGGATATAATAAATAAGGATAATAAAGGAATTAATAAAAAGGGTAGGAATAGGTTTCCTATATATAACTCGTAGCAGAGGGGTTTTTTAAGCTATTATTAGAGCTAGGCTTATAACTCTTGCGAGTTATAAGCGCGCAGGTTATTAGGAATAAAGGTGTATTATAGAAGTAACTATTCGGAAGGGTTACCCGTATCGCGGGTTAATATCCACAAGTGCAGCTTATATAATACCGCACGTTACGTGGTAGGCCGTGAGGCTGCGGCTCAAAGTGAGGATATCGCAACATAGTACCTACTATAATATAATAAATTCAGCAATTCCTAGGATTCACAGGGTTTTATAGGAGATTTATTAAGATTTATTCCAAAATCTATAGCCTACTTACTAATCGACTTGCTAATATAGCTAAGGGATAACTAGTAATAACTAGTGAGGTACTAGTTACCTTCTATTAGCTCCGCGCTTTAGTTATAGAAGCACCTATTTTATGCTACTTTAACCCTATACTGCTAATTCGCATTGAAACTAATATATTAGACTTTATAATAGGGGTGATATTAAGCTAGTTACAGGGGGATATATAGAGACTAGTAGTATTTATATCTTAGAGGCTTAAGGGCGTATAGCTATAGGATAGCATACTAGAACTAGAGCTACTAGCTATTAGGGAGATAGTAGTGAGGTAGTAGCACTACTTGCTTTACTCCTAGTATTATATCTAATTTATTACTAAATACCTAGGTTACTAGTATCTCGTAAATAAAAAGACGCTTAGTAGCTATTCGGCTTAGCTATTATAGGACCTATTAATATTTAACTTTGAAATTAAATACTAGCCTAGTTGCTATACCCTAGCTAATAGCCTCTTATAAAGATCTAACTATACCCCTAGGGATATAAAGATTAATAAAGCTATATACTTGCTCCTATAAGACTTTCTATAACACTTTAATAAAGCTACTACTCAGAGGGTAGGCATTAGGTTGTAATAAGGTATTTAACCATTAAATACCTCCCTAGAATAACTTATACCCTTGCTTTATAAATAAGCTAAGGAGGCCTAATAGAAAGATCCTTTTTATATTAATAAGAAGTAGGAATAGTAAGGGATAAGGTAGTTACTAAGATACTAAAGAGGATTAGAAAGTTATTTTTCTATAATATATAGAAGAGCGATATAAAGGAATATATTAAGATATATATAATATATTAGCATATAAAACTAAGATACTACCTCCTATATAGTAAAATTATACACCTACTAGTACCTACCTAGCCCTTTTAATAAATATTAATTAACTTTATTACTAAACTACTACTATTACTTATAATAGAAAATAAACCTTTTAATGGCATTCTTATTATTATTAACTAATATATAGAATACTCCCTATATATCCCCATTAGGAAGTTACTTATAACTAATAGGTTAGCTATACTTTTTACTAAATATATCTTCCTTATATTCAGACTCCTAGAAGCTATTATATCTAATTAAAGATCGCTATTTACTAGTAATTTCTAGTCTAAAGTATAGTACTTGCTAGTTTTTAAGAAGAAGATTAATACTACCTTTTACCCCTAGACTAATAGCTAAATAGAATGCTAAAATCAGAGTATTAAGCACTTTTTATAGGCTTTCTATAATATTAACTAGGATAATTAGGTAATATAGCTCAACCTAGCTTAATTTATTTATAATAACTCCTACTATAAGGCTACTAAGATATCATCCGCTAAGCTACTAATAGGATATTCCCCCTATAGACCTAATAATGTTAAACCCTAGCTAAAAGTCTTAGTCCTAGTAGTATATAAGAGATTTTATAGTCTACTTACCTAGAGATCACCTATTACTAACATACTTTATAAGTATAATAAAATATATAGCAAGTTCTATAATTAGAGGAGGACCCCTATTATTTTCACTATAGGAGACCTTATATTACTTTTAACCAAAAATATTAAGTAGAGGTAGCCCTCTTATAAACGTTCTGATAAATATCTAGGCCTATTTAGGATCTAAGGGGTGATTAATAGGGGATAAGCATCTAAGCTAAAGATTAATAAAAAGTACTAAATTCATAATATAAATTCACGCTTATATACTTAGAGCCCTTTTTAGCTTAGCTATCTTACTATGAGATATCCCGATTGATAATAATAATAATACCTATATAATAGACCATATTATTACTTGTAGGGGCCCTAGATAAAACTATTAGTACCTTATTAAATAGAAAGGCTGTAGCGAACTAGATAATATCTAAGAGCTATAATATAATATATCTATAGATTTATAAAATAACTATAAAGCCTAATCATAGGTAAAAGTATTATAATCCCTATATAATTTAATAAGTAATTTGATAGGGAACTAGTAGTTAGGTATAAATAGGGCATGCTAGCTAGGTATCTTGATTTACTAGCCTAAAAGCCCCTAGTAAGGCGAGAAGAGACTAGAAAAATACCTAAAAGTAACTAAATACTACCTAGAGATTATTAGCAGCCTACTAGGAGCGCTCCTAAAAGTTTTAAATCTACTGAGCGCTAGTATCCATCTCCTTGGCGCTATTATCTTTATTACTAGACTTGGTAGTAATAGCTTCATAACCCTAAACATATATTAGAAATATTAACTAGATAAGTACTGTTAAGGTACTAGTAGGGATTATATAAAGTTATAACTTTATTATAAGAGTTAAGGAACTCCTAGGCGTGCGTAGATTATAACTCCTATACTTTAGTCTGCTTCTTAGCAAACTGCTCTATTTCGATTTAGTAGTAGCAGAGCTCCTTAAATTACTTATATAATAACTTAGTCTACTTCTCTACCTCTTTAGAGAGGTGCTACTAGTAAGTAGTAGCCTTCTCTAAGGTAGCTACCTAGCAATCCTCTATCTTTATAGAGGTCTCTACCTCCTTAGCCTTATGCTTCTTAAGTATAATATTAGTATTATGTTTCTTAGCCTAGAGGGCTTTCTTAATTATAAGCTAGGTAGTAAGGATCTCCTCCTAAATATAATTAGAAATTAGTAGTAAAGCACTAAAGAGGCATCGGATAACCTACCTTATTCTTAGCATACTAGGCCTAAATATTAGGCTTAGAACTACCCTTATCTATTAGATACTTAAGCTTATTAGTAGCGCTTAATATATAATAAGTAGGCTATAGAGAGTAAGTAGCTAAGAACTAGAAAATAATAAGAAACCCTTATATTAATATAGGCTTTTCTATTACCTATTTTAATATAATACTTATATTTAGTAGGGGTGTTTAAAAATATATGAATTAGTAATAAATTTAGAAGCTAAAGCTAATAAAGTATTAGATAAGTACTAGCTAAGGATTAGGTGGTTACTATTACTCTTAAAGTATATAATTAAGCTTATAAGGAGCTTAATCTTAAGGATATTATCCTTAGGTAGCTCCTACTTTATTTATACTAAGAGGTAGTAGTAATAGGAGCATGCCTAGAGCTTATATATTATAAGGATATAGGAGATATCCAGCATACTAGCAGGGAAAGGGGTCTTATTAATAGCAGTAGGAGATATAATAATAGATTTATTATCTAGTAATTAAGATGAGGTTATTAGTAGGGGAGCGGGAGGCTAATAGTAAGTTATTAGCAGCATTAGTATTATAAATCTAAAGAAGTAAGAAGAAGAGATTTTAATAAGGCGAAATTCCTAAATAATATTCATATATTTTAACTTAATACTAAAGTTAGCTTTTTATATAGCTAAAAGGAAGCTAATCCCTAGAATATTATATTATCTAACTTTACTTAACCCTACTGTATATAGGGAGGTATTAAGTAACTACTAGATAACTACTAGCAACCCCCTATATTATAATAATAACCTCCTTTACACCTAGAGGGAGGAAATCTTTATTAGCCCTATAAAAATACTAAAAATATAAGAAAAAGCAGAAAATATAATAATTTAGAGGGCAAATTTAAAGTAATAAAAACAAGCCTTAATAATAATATATTTTAGTATAACCCTATAAAGGAAGGAATAACCCTTATAAGGGAACTTAGCTATAGGTATCTAGATAACTACTAGGTAGTCCTAGACCTTTTAGATAGAGAGCTATAAGAGTAGCTAGGGTAGAGGATAAGTATCTTATTACTAGCTAACTACTCCTCTAAGCTTTTCTAAGCTATAAATTCCCTTAATACCTAGGTATAAGAGCTATAATAGTAGCTAGGGTAGAGGATAAGTACCTTATTACTAACTAACTACTCCCCTAAGCTACCTAACTATCTAAGGAAGAGTTATATAGCTAGAATAATGGATGCTAAATTCTAAGCTTATAAGAACTAGAAACTAAAAAAGCTTATAAGTAGGTACTAGGTACTCTCTAGATAACTATTAAGTAGCCTAGTCTAAGGATAGACTAGTTTAGAGGGGGGGGATCGTATTATAAGCTAGGATAATATCGCAAGGAAAAGGGCTTATTAGGCTATCCTATGCAAGTCTATAAGGGGGGGTACTAGGTAGCCCCCTAGATAAGTCCTCTAGCCCTCATATACCCTCACGCAGTAGGTTAGAGGGCTAGAGAAGAATGTTCAACCTTGGTTATACCTACCTATACTGACTCTCTCACTCTGCACCGCACCCTTTTGTGATACGCTTATCCGCTTGCTTCCGATGCATCTACTTAATCAGCTCCACTAGAGATCGCACTCATATAAAATATAACGCTAGCAGTAAGTCCCTTCGCTATATATTCATACTATATCAAATACTAAGGGGTATAATAGGATCAAATAACTCTAGAAGCTCGTGGAGTTGCTCTCACTATCGCTTAGTGAAAATATCTTATGGATACGTAAGTTCAGGTATAACGACTTTCCTATAAGCAAAATACTAATACTACTATAGATGCTAGATAGTTGTTATAATATTTCCTAATATCTTCTAAAAAGATAAAAATATTATTACTTATTAACTAGAAGCTAGCGCTCTAACTTTTGCAAAAGTGCTATTTAAGTTATAAACCTATTCAATAAGCTAGTTCTACTTCTAAGTTAATTAGAATTCTTTACCTAGATAACGTAGTCTTAGAACTGCAGGCACCTTATTACTAAACCTCTATATCTATTAGATAATAGGCTTATTCTAGATAAAGTTATAGTTAGCCTAGCATAAAGCATATCAGCTCTCTAAGAGTTTCTAGTTTAGCTAAAGATAGTTAGTATAGGTATATTAATTATAACTAGATAATACTTTATTTAATACGATATTCAGATAAATAATAAAGATAGCTAAGCTCCAGGCTAATAAAACTATTGTTTTATTAAGCTATAAGATAGCAGATAGTCTACTCCGCTATCTATTATTAATTCTATTTATGATATAGCTACTTAAATATTAAGGTAGCTATTATAACTTTTCAATATCTCATAGTATTATGCTGCCTAAATTACTAAGAGATCCTAATAGACTAACTTAAGAATTGCCTCTTCTCCCTATTAGAATCTTCATAGAATTATAGTATTAAGTTCTATACTTATAAACTTAGCTATATAATTATTAAGCTTAACTATTAAGGATTCCTATCATATAGGCGTGCAAACTACCTCAAATGGTTTAGCTACTCTAGCTCTTATATAAGAAAGTTTAATATCCTCTTTTATACTAACTAATAGAAAAGCAAATAAGTAGAGAGCTTCCTTAATAGTAGCACTTTATAGTATTTTATAATCCTCTTAATATTCCTTAAAGCATCTAAGAAAAGCTAATATAGCTAGTACTACTCTTAAATACCTAAAAAGTCTATAGCTAAGTATTAAAATGCTTAGCAAGGGATAGAAGCAGGCAGTCTCTATAGTTAAGAACTTCTAACTTACTACTAAGGCTTTTATAAGAGCCTAAGCTATTATTCAGACTCCTGGGACTAATATTATATAGCTGGAACGGTTCATACTATAAATATATGAGCTAACTGTATTTAATATATTGACTCTTTAGCAGCAATCAGAGATTCACATTATCCGATCCCCGGAATATATAGGCAATAATATAGCTCAGAGTCCCTCGGTATCGAATAAGGCCTTATATCTGCTCCCTATTGAAATCAGGAATAATACTAATCTACTATCTATTAAATAGTTAAGCGTAGCTCTACTATAAACTAGAATAACTCTACTATCCTTTAAGAAGATGTTATTATTATCTACTTATAATCTCTCGCTACCTCTAGACGATCCTAGCCTATAATCTCACCTAAATATTAGAATTATATAATATCTAAGCTACTAATATCCCATATTTTAACCTAGTTAAGTAATATAGTTAAATTATATTTACTAAGGGTAAACCCTGAACTACCTAGGAGACCTATTATAGAATCTAGTTAACCTATTAACCTCTAGGTATAGAGACCACTACGTATTATTAACTTGCAGTTGCCTACATCAGATAAGACCTAGGTGCCCGTGTAATTATTCATCCCATAGGCACCTAGTTAGAGTAACAAAGTCCTAGTATTAAGACCCTAGTTTATATTCAAGACGCTAGTTCAGATACTATCTATTAGCTAGCTGCTATTAACGCCTGTTTCTTAAGATAATTATTAAAGCGTTCCTTTTTTGCTAGAAGATTTACTACAGACGTAGCTAGCGTTCTTCAGAAGAAGTTATATTCTCAGGAGGTATTAGAACACAAGCGACCAAGATGCCCATTTTCTCGAGCTATTATAGCACGTCAAAGTATTGCACCACCTCTGAAGCGCTTAGGGTAATTCGTCGGGAAGCACTATAAATAATTATATCCAAGCTATCACTATTACAAAAGCCCAGGCCCTGGCGCTAAAGCGTCTTTATATCTGAATTATTTGAATAACAATTGGGGTCCTTTTATTACTTAATAGTTATATCTTCTATTATTCTATGTATAACTATCTCAGATTAAGTAAAACACATACTTAAGCAACTATATATTAGTTATATACTATTAACTAAAGCAGTACTCCGGATAGAAATAATAAATCATAATAAAAGCCTAAACTAAATACCTTATATCCTAAGATACTTGTCTGGTATGCCTCTTTCTCTTCTTATTTATGCTAAGGCAGGCTGCCTGGCTTTAATTTAGCGAGTATTAATAGTATAGTCTCTAGCCCTGCTTCTAAAGGCTTAATTAAAAGTTATCCTTGAGTAAAGTAGCTAGGTATTCTTAGTTTTTCCCTTTGAATTTCTCAAATCCTTATTATTCTATATAGCAAGTATTATACTTTTACTATTATTAGGGGTACTCGCTATAATATTTATTATGATATCCTCTACCTCGAGCCCTTCTAGATTAAACTTATTAAATATTTTAGGGATATAACTACTAGCATTCTAACAAGCATTGGCTTGGATTTTATATTAAGATATTAGTATTAAGTAAGCATGCTCTTATTTTAGATATCTAGAATTTTTCCCTCGTAAAGCAATAACTAAGTATATTCTACCCTATATAAATAAAATCCTTAACTTAATAGGTCTTAATTTATAACCTTTATTATTAGGGTTTCTAATAAGCTTAACTTTATCTACCTAACTAATGATAATATTAAAGGGGAGAGTTAGGCCTAGATAAGAGCCCTCTCTCTTAGCATATGAGCTTAATGCGCGAGATAACTATAGCCTTGTTGCTAAGCCGCTTCATACCCTAGTATTATATTTATCTTAGCTTGAATTTGTATCCTCGTTATATTCTATATTATTATCGTTATTAGCTTGCAAATCTTTATCCTTGATTATATCGAGGCTGTTATTATTATCATATTAATTATTCCTAGCTTATTTATTATTATCAGACTGATTATTAGCATCTTCGCTTTAGTCGTCGCTATCTGAGTAGTCTTTGGAATCGTTAGTAGAAACGGGCAAAGGCTTCACTTTTAATAACCTATTATACTTATTTATATCCCCTTTTAATAAAGCGCTGCCTTAGTTATTGCTCTTCCTAGTCTTTCTAGCTTCTCTCTCTAACCTTTGTTAGCTACCTTCTGCATTAGAGCCCATATCTTCTGCAATAAGCATTATGCTCCTATCTCTTATCTGCTCCCTATCTTGCTTCTTATTACTAGATTTTTTATCTATATCCCTTTTTCTTTTCTCTTATTTCTTCTCTCCTTCCTCCTAACCTTTCTTCTTCTTCTTCTTCTTATTATCTTCTTTTACCTTATCTATCTCTCTTCTCACCTTTTTATTCCTCTTCTCTTCTTATTATATATCTTCTAACCTTTATAATCTCTTCTTATCTTGCTTTATTATTTAGTAATTATTCTTTAAATTATTAACCTCTGCTTCTAGGTTGCTATCTATATTTTTATTATTATTTATATTATTTCCTACTCCTTAATTATTATTTTCTATAGTATATAACTCTACCTCACCTCCTTCCTCGTTATTTTTATATGCTATACTGTCTAGAAAAGCTAGCTATAGGTCCTTATAGAGGTAGTCTGCTTTCTTAAGTTTTTCTATATATTTTTAATAGTTAAGTAGCTAGTCGATATAAACTATATAGGTCCCTAACTCTTTTGCAAGAAGATACTTTTATTAGCTTGCAATAGACGAGCCCTCTAGGACTAATAGGTAGATATTATTAGCTCTAACCGTATTAATTAAATCTTGTATAAAGTCCTTAAGAACTTTTGCTTTAACTATCTTTGCCCAGCTAGTAATAGTCTTTTAGGGATATTTGGGATGCTTTCCCGCAAAGGAAAGATAATATCCCATAAGAGATATTATGATTCGTGGATACTAATCCAGCTATAGACAAGCAAGTCCAGGACCTAACATATACCACAAGGGCTTTATAGTTCTCAGTCATATTCATACAGGTATTAGAAGCTTTATAGCTCGTTTTTTAAAATTCAAGTTAGGTTTTGAGAAAAAGAAAATATTAAAAACTAGAATTAAACTTTAGGATTAATTTTCTAGTTATATAATACCTTATATGATACTAATCTTAGATAAGACTAACCTCTAGCTATTATCCGCTAGTATAACCTCTTCTAGTATTATAATCTTAAGGCCTATATATCTTATAGGAAAGTCTAGAAATAACTTTTTTAAAAACTAGAATGTATTAAAACTAGCTTCTTAAAGTCATAGGAATTAGATCTCTATTAAAGGGAAAATTAGGCTAAGATATTAGTATAGCAAAGGAGAAATCCTCTCTAAGTTTAGGAAGGACTATATAAAGTTAATAAACGACGTTATCTTAGATATTATAAGAGACAAAGGATTTATATTTAGTTCTTTAATACTATTAAGAATAGTTAGGGCTAGAAAGTTAATTAACTTATCCTCTATATAGATATAATAGATATTATAAAATAAAGGGAGAAGTAGAAATACGCTTTTAACTAGGTTACCTACTAAGTTAAAGACCATAAGTAATATATAGATCTTATAGCATAGCTTATATAGTTTTATCTATCTAATTTAGCTAAGCTTTTTATAAATAAGGGATAATATAGTAATCTTTTCAAGGAGAGGCATATAAGATAGGATTTTAGCGAGTTATACTTCATTATATTGCTTATCCCTGAAGTGCTCCTCCCTAATGGAATTATAGTATATATCAAAGGCTTATTATACTAGCTTATTACTAAGCGCTTATTAACCTTAGCTAGTAAATATATTATAGTAAGTATTAATAACTTATAGAGGATATATTTCCTAGTTATTATAAGCATAAGCTAGCTAAATACTATAATATAATAAGAAGTAGTAAGTAGATAAAGCACCTAATCTAATAGTTTCCTCAAAATCTAAAAGGCATAATATTATATTTAAGGTAGTAAGATACTAGGAGATATATTAGTAATAAGAAATTACTAATTAGTAGTTAGTAAGTAAAAGGTTAAGAAGGTTAGAGAAGGGAAAGTAAGAGGCGATCTACTTAATAATTTCGCTTAGGGCGCGGTTTATTATATAGGGCGATACTATAGTAGTAATAATAAGCGTAGTATATTAAGCCCTATCTCAGGCAATATAGGAATTAAATATCTACTTATACTAAAGGGGATATCTAAGAAGGATAGTTCTTTTTCTAAAAACTAGAATTGATATCCAGGCTAAAGCGCTCTATGAAGCGCTTGTATTAGGCGTATAAACCAGCAGCTGGTTTAGCGCACCCAAGGCAGGCCTGTAGTAGCAATAAGAGCTACCTATAAAGCCTATATATAGGAAGACTGCCAGGATAAGGAATGTCACTGCTGAATGTCGCTGAGATGTTTATAAGCAAGAGTAGAAGCCTAAAGTTACTATTTATTTACAGCAGATAAAGGTAAGGTATATTAAGTGAATAGCCCCGCCCCAAGAAAATTCAGCGCGATGGTGGTCCTAAGGGAAAATCCACTACATATAGCGCTCTCGCTGAACTCGATTTGCAGGCCTGAACTCTGGACGCGCGACTTTATTATACTAACTGCTATAACTATAAAAATAGTAATAAATAACGGGATATATATGCTAATAAATAACAATAACCTTCCCCAATAGGTGCAGCACCTATTTCACCTTTAGCACTATAATATATATAATAACTATAAGGCTTATAAATATAAGATTAGTAATCATTATAGTATTAAAATTAACGCCTTTAGTAATATTAAGAGCCTTATTCAAGGGCGCGAAATCAAGACCACCTATTAAGAGCCCTATAGTTTCAGGAATATTATATATATAGAAGTATTAACTAGTAAGGTTATAATATCTAAAGCATGCTTATTAGAACCCTAGACTAAAATTAGCTAATACGCTGAAGCTATAGCTATAAAGGAGATAGGATAATATGCTATTAAACTACTATATATAAGAAGAGCCCGCATAATGCTAGATATACCTACCTAGATAGCGAAAATGCTATTATTATAAAGCGTTTCTACCTTCTAAAGGAATATACCTAGCCCTAAGTAGGTAGCGAGGGCTAGCATAGCAATAAGTAAAAGAAAAAGCCTAATTATTATTATTAGAGATAAGCACCCTATTTATTAACTAAACTATCCTATTGCTGTAGAAGGATACTTATATAGGTAGCAGGCAAGGCGAAGGCTTCGGGCGCTTTGCAAACTTTACTTTAAAATTGAAAACTAATTAATAGAAACTAGATTTTATATTAGGCTTTAGGTAGCTATTATTATTTATTATACTAATATTTAAAGCCTCTATCCTCCTGAATTATTATTACTTAATAAAACCAAAAATACTAACTAAAATTTTAGAGATATTCTAATATTTATAAGACTAAATAAGCGCGCCTAAAACATATATTTAAGCGATTAGATAGATATAGATAAGGCATACTATAATATAATAGATATAGATAAAAAGGCCCTCCCTAATATTTATACTATTACTAGTGCTACTAAACTAGCAGGAATTATACTAAGTTATAGGGCTATCTGCTAGTAGAGATAGCTTTCTTAGGCATAGACTTCTCCACACGCCCCACGCACCTAGGCTATATAAGATAGACTACTCTATCTACTAGATATAGCCCTAATAGCACTACCGTAGAGTATAATAATATATAGTTTAGTTAACTACTTAAGACCGCTAGATAGCAATATTATATAGGTATCGAGGGGCTAAGAGCCACGGTTAGGTCAAACTAATAGCAGAAGCACCTAAAGGGTAGGATTAGTATTATTACGCTACTTTTGCTTACTTCCTCTAAGATTCTTTATTTCTAGCCTTCAGCGAGTATTCGCTAGGTCTTTATTATAAGGGTTCTATACCCTAGACCTATAGGCCTCTCTATCCCTTTAGCCTATATTAGCTGAAGTATCTCTAGCTTCTCTGGTCTAGGTATCTAGTCCTTTATAATTATCCCCCTTCTAATTATAGTAGTCCCTATTATAAGATCGGGTATTATAGGTTAGCCCTCTAATATTATCCTTCTTAGCCGTCCGGGGTAGGTCCCGGTCCTTTACTTATTGCTATTATTATCTAGCGTAGTAACTATTCGCTAAGTATTCGCTAAAAGATAATAGGGCCGTTAGAGTTATAAATATAATAGCTAAGCCTATAGTCCCGTTCCTTATAGTTCCTCTCCTTTTAGGCCCTTTTATGCTCTCTATCCGGGCTATTCTAAAGGGATCCTATTATTTCCTTTTAAAAGAGGGTATTTATCCTTATAGTAACTTCGTTTTTATTCTCCCGCTATTCGCCCTTTATCTAGCGAGCACTTTCTTATACTATACCCTTATAATAACTTCGTTTCTTATCCTATTATTTCCTTTCGAAAGAGAGCAGTTATCCTTATAATAGCTTCGTTTTTATTCTCCTGCTATTCGCTATTTATCTAGCGAGTACCTTCTTATACTATGCCCTTATAATAACTTCGTTTTTTATCCTATTATCCCCCTTCTAAACGGGCGCGTTATGAGGCTATTAAGTAGGTTAGATAGCGACTATTGCTACTAATTTATTATATCTATCTCCTAGTAGGTAGCACCTGCTATAGTAAGTAACTACTATTCTTTGCTATCCGAAGTTATATCTGCCTTTATAATAGTTTAGCAAGGTCTCTTTAGCTATCTATAAAATAATAGCTTTTTCCCGCCCTAGGGTTAGTTCTTTTCTCTCCTTATTATACTATATTATTTAATAACTACTTTTATATTATCTAAGCCCTTTATTAAGCTTTTATAGACCCTTCCTATCTTTTAATACTTCCTTAAATATTATAAGCGCTAAGAGCCTTATTAGCCAACTCCTCGCTAAGTATAGCCCTACTAAGGCTAAACTTAGTAGTAGCGACTATTAGCATAATCAGGCGGGTAGCAGCAAACCTTGCGTTAGCTACGCGCTATAGCTCCCTAAGAATACCTAGGTTATCTATACCTATTGATATAATAGTAATTATATATACGAGTTATACTAGGTTTATAGTATTAAGTGCTATAGGGTAAGTTTAGCGATCGTTTAGTAAAGGTATAGGCTAACTTTTCCTATTTCTAGATTCCTACTTATCTTATTAATACTACTCGTTTCTATTAGAACTAGGTTAAGTATTATATCTATGCGATTACTACTAGCTAGTATTAGTAGCGCGAGATCTTCTATATCTTTATAGCTATAGAGCAGGGGCAGGAGCTTCTCTAACGCCTCTATAACTAGTTAGTAAACCCCGCTAGTCTTAAGCCTAGTTCTAAGAACTATAAGAACTAACTCCTTGCTATAGGTATTAAGGAGAGTATAGCTTTATATACCTAGGCGTATCTATAGGTTTCGCTTAAGGTAGGTTTTACCTTATAGTTAGTCTCACCCTTTTATTAGTCTAATATATATTTATAGGCAGCTTACTAGGCTAAGAATAAGGTTTTAGTTAAGGAGATTATAATATAGCTGGACGATGCTCTCCCTACTTACTTATATAATAAGACCTATATCTTTAAATAGGCTACCTTTTTTAATAAGCTTACTAATATCCTAATAATATAGCTTTTAAAGAGCAATACCTATATATCTACACTTCCTTTATAAGAGCCTTCAAAGGTCTAAGGTTCCTATATGCTTTATAATACTTACTACTAAGCTCTTATTACTATCTTCGAAGTTATTAGTAGTAGTCCCGCGCCTCGACTAAATTCTTAGAAGAAGGTTAGCAACGCCTTAGTAATAGCTTAGTAGTACTAGGTTTATAGTAGCGAGGAGGATAAGTCCTTAGCTATAGAGGATAGCGATTCTAATAATACTATAGAGAGCGATAGTTAGGGTAGTAATAGTAATACTACTAGCAATAGCTCTAAGGAGGAGAGCGAGGATAATAATAATAATAACGAGGGTAATAATAATAATAATAAGTAGTAATACTAGCAGAACTTCAGCAAAGGTGTAGTAGACTTCTATAGTAATATAAGGTTAGATACCTATAGGGTTTATATTGCTTTTATAGGGGGGGGTCTTCTCTTTAGCGTTTTAGCTATCTTATAGTTAATTAACTTTTCTTATTAATCTATACTACTTATTATCTTACTTGCGATATAGCTTATACTACTATTTCTTAAATCTAGCGAGGATTTGCAAAGTATTTGCTAAGTATTCTTCAGGCTTCTAGGTATTATACTCTACTAGCTAGCCTTTCTATTTAACTAAATATAGGGGGCTTATTAGCGCTTCCCTCTATAATATAATATCCTTAACTTCCTATTCCTTAGGGTCTTCTTTAAGGTCTAGGAGCTACCCCTTAGTAAGCTTTTAGCTATACTATAGCTTAAGCAGAGCAATAGAGAAGATATTATATACTCTGCTATACTTCTCTAGGAGTTATACTCTATAGGTATTAGAGCTTATAACTTCTATAACTAGCATAGGAATAAATCTTAGGGCAAGCTTTTACTAACCCTTTGTAAAATAGAAGTTCTTTATTAAGAGTCCTATAATATCTCTAACGTAGTATAATTACGCTTTTCTTCTAGTATTCGCATTCTTAGCTTATACCTTAGTTATATATCGCTAGGTCTTAGCTATTCTTTAGCAAACCTCTATTAGCTTCTTAAGCCTTTTATTAACCCCTTAAGTCCTGATCTCCACGTTTAGCAAGTAGTAGTTAACTATTCGAGGGTAGTATCCTATAAGGGCCTCAAATAGGGATATGCTAATAGTAGTATATTTGCTATTATTATATAAAAATTCAGCCTCAACTAGTTATATTACTTATTAGTTACACAAGCCTTCGCTAAACTTTATAAGGTATATAGTTAGGGTCTAGTGCGTTCTTTCAGTCTAACCATCCATCTATAGATACTACGCAGTAGAGATACGCCCTTCTATATCTCAGGCCTTAGTCTAGTCTCGCTAGAACTAACTAGTAATCAGTTTATCTTAGTTACTAATAATAACCTCTAGCGTACTATATTAATACTCAATCTCTTAATATAGGATCCTCGCTAAACCCGCAGCATCTAGTCGCTTAGTTATTACTAAGAACCGTGCTACTTTAGTTATCTGATATATAATTACTAGGATTATATTATAAGTAACTCCGTTATCTTAGTAACTTTCTAGTAAGCTAGTTAAGAAGTCTAAAGAAATCTATTAGAATAGGTATACTAGTAGTTCTAGTATTTATAATAGCCTATATAGCTTATGCCATAGTATGCGCGCCCCTTAGCAGCGCAGGCACTTAGCGATATATCGCTATATATCCTCTATTAAATATAGCTAATAAAACTTTTATAAGATTAGCTTAGCTTTCTTATTTACTCCTATATACCCTAATCTAGGCATATTATAGTAGTTCTTTAGGATTTTATAGTAGAGGGATCCCTCTTCTAGGATAATAAGTCTTCTTCTAAACTAAAGGATATTATTCTTATTAACTTAGTATCCTTAGTATTCCCTAGTATCCTAGCAAATCTTAGCTATAATATCTCTATAGAAGGGGTCTTTAGCCTATAGTCTTTTAACTATCTATTCGAGATCTACGCCTAGTTATAATATATAAGCCGTTTTATCCTAAATAAGCTCCCTTATTATAGCATATAGGATATACTATTCCGGTATAGTAACCCCAGCTCCCCCTAAGTCCTCTAGCCTATTGCTATTCTCTCGTGGAGCAGTTAGCATAGCACCTGCATATGCTTTTATACGGGTAATAGCGCTAATATATATACTCGTACGTAGTAGCTTATTAGTACCTATCATAGGGTAGTGCTAACTTAAGGGTGAGGATCCCTTAACCTTAGAGCTAGCCCTCTAATAAGGTTCTTATATGCTTCGCTAGATAGCTCGGGTATAAGTTCTCATAATAGCTATAGTCCCTTTAAGCTTAGCAATATACTAGCGAATATTTGCTAAAAGCTAGCTAATAAGCCTAAGTTTCTTTCTAAGGGTAGGAAGTATATTATCCACCTTAGTATCTTCTACTACGTAGTTAGGGTATTATAATAGTCTATCTGCTGGATTAGTAACCCCCAACCTATACTAGATTTTAAAGTAAAATACTAATAGGTAGTAAACCTATCGCGCAAGTCTTCTGCAAATATCCCGCGCAGGTATAGCAAGCACTCCTTTTAGCGCTATATAATCTATAAGTATTACGAATTTCTCAGGGAGTCTTTATAAGTATTACGCCTAGTAATCTAAACTTTCTATACTAGTAAGGAGTTCCTATTGCCCTATAGCCTAGCGCCTCTCTATATCTAAGAGCTTCCTTAACTAGAAGGCTACTAGGTGCTAAACTATACTATGCTTCTATAAGAGTATGCTAGATGCTGCTTAAGTAGATATATTAGTCTCGACCCTGGTTTCTAACGCTAGGTTATAATATCTTAGTATTAGGGTTTTAGCAAATACTCTCCGAAGTATCTCAAATATAGTCTATATCTCCCCTATCTAGGCGAAGGCTCCTAACTTCATGCTATTCTAGCTTCCCTTGAGCGTGCTATTTATAGGGGCTATAATATAAGAATATCTTATAATAAACTTATAATAAAAGTTATAGAAACTAAGGAATACTTAGATATCTCTAAAAGACTTTAGTACTAGCTATTTAGCAACTACTCGGACTCTATCTAGGTTTATCCTAATGCTATCTTAGGTAATATAGAACCCTAGGAAATCTACTTCTATCTAGTAGAAGTTATACTTCTTTAGTTTTATAAATAGCTTAGTAGCCCTTAGGTAGTATAGGATAGCATAGAGGTCCTTAGTATGCTATTCCCTTATATCTAAGTAGATTAGAATATTATCTAGGTATATAATATAATAGGTATCTAAAAAGTTAGTAAGTATTTAGTAAATATACGCTTAAAAAGTTGCTAGGGTATTTATAAGCCTAAATAGCATTACGGTATACTCGAAGTACCTATATCGCATTCTAAACGCTATTTTCTACTTATCTGCTTTATTAATTGCAATTTAGTAATATACCTCGCTTAAGTTAATCTTCGAAATAAACTTTGCTCTAGCGAGTCTATCTAGAAGCTTGCTAATTAATAGCAAGGGATAATAGTTCTTTACCGTGATTTCGTTTAGTCCCCTATAGTCTATATATAGTTATAGGCTTCTATCCTTCTTAGGTATAAATAGCACTAGTACTCCTATAGAGCTAGTTAAGTAGTATATATAGCCTGCTACCTCTATATCCCGGATATACTTAGCGAGCATTTATAACTACTCTACTAATATAAGGTATATAGGTCTATATAGGAGTTCCTTGCTAGGTTTTAGTTCGATATAGTATACTACTCCCTTTAGCCTCGGAACTTTCTTTATATTCTCCTTATTAAAAATATTAGTAAAGTCTTAAAGTTCCCTAGGAATCTTCTTCTCCTGCTTATTATTTAGCAAATCTTCGCCTAAAGGCTCTATATCCTTTTTATTAGGGCTTATAGCACCTATTAGATATATAATATAAGCCTATTAGCTATTCTCTACGATCTCTTAGGCGATTACCTCTAGCTTAGTAAGTAAGAGGGGTTTATATAACTAGGTATATATATAAGTATCTATATAGATACCTTCTTATCCTATTAAGTTATTAGATAGAATGATATCTCCCGCTCCTTCGGAGTGAGAGCTTATAATAAAAGCCTAGCGAAGCTTTTATAAGTAATCCTAACTATCTATAAGGAAGAATATAAGCTAGTAGACCTTATCTATAGGCATAGGCCTTCCCTAGAAATCTACTAACTCAGGGGCTATAATATTAGTAGCCTCTTTTAGTTAGAGCCTCTTAATAAGATCTTCTTATATAATATCTACTACTATATAGGTATCTATATTAACTTCTAGTTTAACTTCGCTAGATGCTCGGAGCGCTAACGCCTATCCCTTAATAATCTATCCTATTAGAACTGAGGTAATTTCTAGTATAATACCCCTTAGGGTTTATCTATACCTACTTATTTCCCGAGTCTTTAATAATAGTTATACTAGGTATTATAATTATACTTATCCCGCCCCGTCTTAGGTTTAGGTTCTAATTACTACTCGTTAGCTATATACGGGGTTTGGTATAGTTAGGGGAGATATAGCTATACTTCTTATAGTTATAGCATTAGGGTCCCTAGGAGTTAGTAGATATACTACTAGCGCTAGGCGTTACGCGAGTATCTACTAAGTAGTTATTCCGGGATGGGGTCTCTAGGTAGCGATCCCTTAGGTCTATCGACCTAAGGGGTTGCAAGCTGCTCTTATAAGGGCGGTCTAGAGAGCCCGAGTATAGTTACTTATATAACTTAGAACAGCTAGCGGATATTCCCCTATATCTCCTTTCTATAATCTCCTATAATCTCTATATATATAGGGCGATAGTATATATATTAGTATAGTTAATATCTAGCTTAAAGAGTTCGTCCTTCAGGGTCCTAATAAGGCCCTAAAAGAAGGTATACGCCTTTATATTACCTATACTCAGCTCGCTAAGTACTCGGTTAATAGACTCCTATTAAGCCTAATATATAATTAGTTTCTTATTATCCTTCTAATAGTACTATCTTAAAGTATTATAGTAGTTCTACTCTAAGAGCTTAGGTATAATATACTACCCTCTTATAAAAATTCTAAAGTCTTCTTATTTAGGGTCTATCTAGTTCCCTAACTTATCTATAAGTATTCGCTAATAATTCTACTATTCTATTTATAGGATATGCTCTATTATACTCAAAGCCTACTAGATATATTAGCTATTAGAGCAGCTAGGGCGGTGCTTATAAGCCTCTTTAACTATAACGAGCTAATCTTTCCTTATTATATTAATAGATTCGCTAGTAAGGCGCGCTATATTATAATTCGGGGGTTTCTTATAAACCTTAGGCGATCGCTTAGCAGGAGCTCGGTTGCTTAACGTAGTAGTAATTAGCTCCTATTAGTTAGCTATTATAATTATAATCTATTATATTAGTACTTAGCTAGTTGCTTTATCTAGCCCTCTAGCTTAGGCTAGCCCGTTAGCTATAGCTATAGATATCTAGCCTATTAGCCCGTCCGGTTTATAGGAAGGGGTCTTATACTCCCTATTCTCCTATATATACTCGTTATCTATATAGCGAGCATTTAGCATAGGTAGCCTATTCTCTTCGGGGCTCCTAGCCTCGCTTAAAGCATAGCTTCTTACCTCCCTTTATTAGCTTATATTATCTTCTAATTACTTACTAGGGTTAGCTTCTTTATATAGGTTTGCATAGGCTACTTTGCTCCGCTCTTAGCGAATATTAAGCGTAGGTTCTTTAGCCTAATTAGTAGGCGTTGCTCGGGTATATAGTATTATTATTATTATTAACCTTCCTAAAGCAGGGTAGAAGCAAAAGAATTATAAAAATATCGAAGGGCTAAGAGCTATAGTTAGGTTAAACTAATAGCAGAAGCACCTAAAGGGTAGGATTAGTATTATTATACTACTTTTGCTTGCTTCCTCTAAGATCCTTTATTTCTAGCCTTTAGCGAGTATTCGCTAGGTCTTCGCTATAAGGGTTCTATGCCCTAGACCTATAGGCCTCTCCATCCCTTTAGCCTATACTAGCCGAAGCGTCTCCAGCTTCTCCGGTCTGGGTATCTAGTCCCTTATAAATATATAGGCAATATTATGCTACTATTAGTAGCGCATGCTATAGAACTTAATAATAACTAATAACCTTAGCTAGGTCTAGATAGCCTTCCGATTTATAGATAATATTATAGATACGTGTGATATGCACTAGCTATGAAGGATCGCTTACTTATACCTAACGAGAATGCTAGCTTACCTAACTAGCACCGCGAAGGCTAATTGAGAAGATAGCTAGTTATAGCCTATGGGGAGAGGAGATGCTAGTATTATACTTAATATTTATTGCTATTTATAACTAGCTGAATTAGGCGAGGGACCCCTAAAGCAAGCTAAGAGATGCTTATATATTGCTAGATACTAGATTAACCTTATAAGAGAGTCTCTTCTACTTATCCTAGTCTTCTCTACTAAAGCTAATATAGTAATATAATATATCTCAGGCTTAAGGGGCTAGAGATACTCTAAAATCTTATTATAGAAGAAACTTTTCTATCCTAAATTAGATACTTAGAAGTATAATAAGTAATATATTTAGGTTATTTATATTAGAACTAACTAGGGCTTCCTATAATATTATATAGCTAAGTAACTAGGCTCCTCAGGGCTTAGTTATAGAAGCATAAGTTAACTCAGAATTTTAAAAATTCAAGAGCATGCTTAGAAAAGCAGGTTTATTATAAAATACTAACTTAGATAATAATATCCTCTAGTAGGACCTCTAACTTTAGCCTATATATTGCTTATATCTTTAGCGAGTTTATAAGGAGGTTTATAGAGAAGAGCTGCTAATATGCCTTCTTAGATAGCCGATTTCTAAAGAATTAGTTAGGTAGCTTAGCGGAATTAAGGTACCCTATTACGAGATAAGGTGGGGTGCGCTAGGGATGCCAGGCTGGCTTTAGGGGATATGCTTTAAGAGATATGCTTTAAGGGATATGCTTGAAGGAATGTATGTGCTTTAAGGGATTTTAAGAGATGTGTATGTTTTAAGGGATTTTAAGAGATATATGCGTGCTTTAAGGGATGTGCTTGAAGGGATGTATGTGCTTTAAGGGATTTTAAGAGATGTGTGTGCTTTAAGGGACTTTAAGAGATGTATGTGCTTTAAGGGATTTTAAGAGATGAATGTATGCTTTAAGGGATATGCTTTTTGCACTTTGGGAGATGCACTTTAAGAGATGTATTTTGGGAGATATGCCTAGGCACCTTGGAGACGTATGCAGGGATCGATTGAGAAGATTCCTAGGTACCTTAGGATAAGCCTATATTATATAATAAGCCTACTAAATACTCTATTATCCAGTCCTAATATTATAAACCTAACTATCCCCTGCTTAGACTATTAGATAATAGTAGCGTCTGACAATATCTAAGCGTTTCCCACCCTTGCGCCTGCTCTAGGATTAGCAATAGGATGCGTAGACAATATAGGAATCATGCAAGTATTGGCAATATAGATACATAATATAGTTATTAGACTTCTTAGGACTATACAAACTTAATTCAAACTAATATAAAGAAACAAATAAGCCTACTCTTAACTATACTCTTAAATATTATACCTCTAATATAGTTAAATAAACTACCTCTTTCTTAGAGGCTCTTCCTTACTTATAAATAACCCTTTTCTCTTTAATATAATAGGCCTAATTTCATAGAGAAGTTAGTCTCTATTACTAAAGCTAGCTAGCATAAGAGATAGAAGCATATGCGAGGATAAAGTATCTAGGGCGTCTATAATAATTAGGCCTAGTAATAAAGCTATAGTTTTTATGAGATTAATATAAAGATCGGAGTTCTAATCTATATTAGGCACCTAATTTAGCTTAAGAGCAGGAGGCGTTAAGGGCGTTAGTATATGCATAGTTTAACAGCTTCTCTTATATAACTAAAGCGGAGGAGGATATAGTGATTAGCAGGCCCTATTAACGCTATATTAATATAGGCTTGAATATTAGCCTAGGGCGCTGGAATATAGAAAATTCTTTTAGTTATAAAGGTCAAGCTAATATATAGATCAGCGTTTAAGCTAGCAAAGTTGCTATAACTATAGCTACTATAGTTATTCCTAGGAACCTATTGCAAGGCAATGCCGCGTTAGTTAGTAATAGAGTTAAGATATAATATGAGTTAATAGCTGCTAGAGCACTCTAATATAACTCTTAT
Source organism: Colletotrichum sansevieriae (assembly GCA_026260285.1). NCBI lineage: Eukaryota > Fungi > Ascomycota > Sordariomycetes > Glomerellales > Glomerellaceae > Colletotrichum > Colletotrichum sansevieriae. Next base: position 77,648 of record JAOQIF010000011.1, read on the forward strand.
ATTAGGAAGCCCCTAATAGTCGTTATTAATACCCTAGCAAGTAATAAGAGTTATAATAAATAATATAAGCAGTAAGTAATAGTAGATAGTAAGAATTAAAGACTTATCTAGCTAGGTAAAATTTTATAAAGCGAAGCGGAGTGAGAGTAGAGGATTAGTAGTAAATAGGGATATTGCTTTTATATTTTAACTTTTTATATTAAGATTTCAGTTACTACTTATGCATATTATTAGCTAATCTGGTTTAGGGCCCTGCACTAAATACCGCCTAGCTGCGCAGGCCCTGCAAAAAGCCTGCGCTATCCCTGCTCTAAACGCTATATAGCAGCATGCCTATATAGGGTTATCCTCCGTTCCTGAGGTAATAACTTCGCTGCTTTCTAGAATAGACTATTTCTACTATTTCTTCTAGTTTTACTAGATCATAGTGCCTAAACCTTATTAAGAAGTAGTAGATAATAATTTAATAGTATTAACTAGCAAATAATAGAACACGCACGGGATAGCTGCAACTAATAAGTAGTTATATTGCATATATTCTTCCTTAATAAAGTACTATCTAACTAGAAAAAGAAGGCGTTAAAACCATATATTATAGATCTCCTGAGGCATCCACTAAGATAAATAGCTTTCCTATTAGTGATATCTGCGCAAGTTATAACGAGTATCCCTATCGCTAGAATAGCTGCGCTATAAACTACCCGTGGAGGCAGAAGATAAGGAATTATACTTATCCTAATAATAGCGCGATAATTACTAGCAGTTACTAGGGCGCTCGTGGAGGCAGGTGGGGAACTTAGGGCCATAGTCTTTAGCAAGCCTAGCTATATTAAGTAATATCCCTTAGCAAGGATAGCAAATCTTATATCTTAGTAATAGCGTAGGTACTAGCTAAAACTAATATAAGCTTACTAAGAGTTATAATAAGTAGGGGTTATAGTTAAGTAGTAATAAGAAGTATAAAGTAGAGGTTACTTATATGGAATATATAATATATATTGAATTAAGGGTAGGTGCTAAGAGTAGTAGACTCTAGTTATACTTTCTAGGAGAGCGTTACTAAGCATAGAGTACTAAGAGAATAGAAAACCAGATTTAGAGAACTAAAAGTAATAAGCAGCTAGGTTAAGTATTTATTATTACTATTACTAAAAGCACTATGGATATGGATTTCCTCGCTTCTATTACTACTATTAGTTAGGCTAGAGGGGTATTATAACGGTATTAGCCTATAGCTTCCTAGTATCTGCAGAAAGCAATATTTATAGTATCAATTAACTCCATAACCTAATAATTTTGCGCTTTAATCTGCTAGGACTAGGATTTCGCCTTAACCTAGTTATATTTGCTCTAGTCCTTTACTAAAGTAATACTTTCTTTAAGGGCTTTTAATTAAGAGCGTAATACTATATTCTCCTTCTATAGGCTATCGATCTCTTATGCAGCATATAGGGCGCTATTAACTTCCTCTTTAGACATATCTGAGTTTATAACGAACTTCTTCTTAGTCTTTAGCTTATTATAAGCATAGTCTAGAAGCGAGTATTTAGCTTTACGCTTCTACGATTTTGCTATAGTAGTTTCTAGTGCGAGTAGAAGAGCTTTATTATAGATCCTTATAGTTATAGCTATAAGCTAGAGTATAATAGGCATAGCTAGGCTAGGAGGGCATAGGTGTGTTATAGGTTAGTAGATATACCTAAAGAAGCTTAAATCTCAAATAATAGGATTTCATTTTTCAATTGCTTAATATTAGAACTAGCTAGATATATATAATATAGGATATAATACCCTGGAATCTATCTCATAATAACTACCCCTATCCCTGCGTAGATACTAGCGATTATAGGGGTTATATCTCAACTTCTAATATTATATTATCGCTAAAGAAGTGCTTAACTAGGACTTTAGTGAATATGCCTATATACTTCTTCAGCTTCTCAATGCTATTATAAAATCCCTCTGCTAGATCTACTAGCTTCTGCAGGGCGCCCTGAGCAGTGCGCATAACCCCCTCGAGCTTATTAGTCTTTATTATTATAGTGCTCTCTAGATATGAGAGCTGAGTAGAGATATTATCTAACTATCTTAGCGAGTTAGTTAGCTTATTCTCCTAGGATACTATGGGGTTTTTCACCTTAAAACTTCGTTACTTCTAGCGGTGCTTCTATATATATCAAGCTTATCCCCTATTTAAAGGAAGCCTTAGTTATTAGCTAGTCTATTAGGTAAGTCTAACCCTAAGTCTAGGATAGGAGTATGCTCTAATAGATTTAGAAATCCCTCTAATCTAAATAGATTTGCTAGAAAAGGAGCAGAGTTCTCAGGCGATAGGTATAGTTCTAGTAGACTAGTAGGGATAATATCAGGAATTTCCTCCTAGTTGAAATACTTTTGCTATTCTTTGAATATAGTTTCTATTTTAGTTTCTATGAGGGAAAGATAGAAGAGAGGAAAGAGGCCGAGGGGTCTAGTGAATATGGCTGCTCGGTGTGGTTGTTGTTGTTGGTGAATCGAGTCTAACGTCCCATACCCACTTTTGGCCACCCCCCATATTTGGCCACCCCAAAAATGCCTCACCGCCATGATAACTACTAACTTTAATCTTCTATAACTTCACTAGTTTTACTCTAATCGCCTTTATCTTTTATCTATATCTTCTTTTAATTAAAATACCTTACTATACTAAAGATATTATTAACTAGGCTTTTAAAGCTATTATAGATAGTACTAGTATAAAAAAAGCTATATTTAAATACGATATAATATAATTAATACTAAAAGATTATATAAAGGGTTATTAGGCAATAGATAAAGCCTTTTCTAATCTACAAAAGCTCCCTATAAGCTAGGAAAGCTATTTGGCAGAATAGGTTTAAATCTAGGCTACCCTAGGCCTACTTCTAACTTATTAATAACTTAAGGACTTTGCTAAATATATTCTATAGGTCTATAGAGACTCCTAGCCTCTTATAAAGAACTAGGTATAGTCTTTTATTAAGAGAAACCTATTTATAAGGGTCTAGAGAAGTAGAGTAATTAATTCCTAGCGTGTTGATAGAGCTTTAACTAATATAATTAGGTAATAATTTAAATACCTTGCTATACCTAAGATTCTAGCTATTCAGGCTTCTAATTAATATAATATAGATAAGACTAGTATTCTAGAAGGCAGAGGATGATAGGCTTATTATTAGATTATTAGAAACTCGTTCTATTTATAAGAAATAGCCTGGATTATATGCTTAGATATCTCTAATTAAGTATATCTCTATAACTAGTAAGGCACTACCTCTACTTATTATATATAAGGGTAAGAATATCTAGTAGTAGTAGTTCCCTTTAGATCTAATATTATTTAAATTCTAAAAGTTTATAGCTATAGAAAACAGGTGGACTTCAGACTCTATAGCTATTAAGTAGTTAACTGAGGTCTTTATCCCTTTAACCTAGCTAGGGGACCCCTTAGAGGTTAGATTATTAATCTTAGATAGTTATAGAAGCTATAAGAATACTACTTTTTATATATATATACTTTAGGAATAAGATATACTTGCTATTCTTATTAGTATATATATTATATATCCTTTAGCTACTTAATTAGTTAGGTTTTAGGCCCCTCAAGGCAGTATATAAGAAGGAGCTTAGGTTACTAGCTAAATAGGATGCTAGTATAGTTATAGGTAAGAGAAATTTCATTATATGCTATAGCAAGGCGTATAAGGCAGCTCTAATAAGTAAGAATATTATTAGTAGCTAGAAATAGACTAGCTTATAGCCTATGAGTATAGCTAGACCCCTTATAAGCCCTCTGCTCCTTAAGAATATATTAACCCCTGCTAAACTAGCTATATAGGTCTATAAAGGGCTCTCTAAAAGCAAAGGAAGTAAAACATAGGTAGTAGATATATTAGTAGTCTCTTAGTTAACCCCTAAAAAGAGGGATAAGCTTTAGGATTAGTTTAGCCTATATAGTAAGCTAGATAATAATAAGTATATATAGCGCCTGCTTTTTTAGAAGGTTTAGAAGGGCTTTAATAAGAAAGCATACTAACTAGTAGTAGCCTAATAAAAGATTAAGGTATTATAAGCAGAGGTTAATACTAGTAGGGCTAGGAAATATAAGAAGGTTAAAATAAGCCTAAATTCAAACTTTGCTAATATTGAGGTTATTCAGAGGGCTTAAATTGAGGCGGGCGAACTTAAAAATAGCATAAATAAATCTAGCGAGTCTAAAAACCCTAGTAATAGTAAAAGTTACATTATTATAGTATTATCATATATATACATATTAGTTGAAGTTAATATATATAAATGTGAGCGTATTAAAAATGGGGTGGCTAAATGTGGGGGGTGGCTAAAAGAGGGTGTGGGACTTAACCACTTTCAGAGACCAAGTTTCTGTCATCTTATAACCTGGCCTGGGTTTGGGTTCCTAGTCGTCTAGCGCTAGTAGGAGTTTAGCGCGCTTATAACATATAGTAGCTACGTCCTGGATTCCTGGATCTTCAAATTTGTTTCCGGGTTTCATGCTACCTATTCCGCGCTATGTTAGGCCTGGTATAGCCTATTAGGCATCGCGCTAGCCACGCTAACCCCATAAGTCCGTCCACCTCTAATATATCCAACCTCTATGAAATAAAGAAGTAAAGCTAACTATGCTATTGCTTAGCCTTTTAGCCCTAGGCATCCTTACCTTATACCACCTTCCGTTCTCATGCATTTCTAGCCCTCCTATTTCTATTAAGGCTAGAATATCTAATATCTCTACTATATAAGTTAAGCTATATAGCTCTAGTATAATTAACCTTCCTATTTGATCCTAGCTTATATATAATAGACTTAAAGATCCCCTAAATTAGAGATATAAAGCTACTATCTTCTTTACTAATCTAAACTTCCTACTAATTAGTTACTCCTTTAATACTAGGTATTCTAGCTATAAGGTTAATAGCTTCTAGATGCCTATTAGTGCTCCTAATAGCAGAGCCTATGTTATATAGTAAGTTATAGATAATATAAATCGTGAGCATATATACTTATCTGCCTATATGAATTACACTAGGTAGGCTCCTTCCTATATATATATAGTAATCACTAGAGGATAAGGGGACCTATTGCTTTCTCTTTAAAACGAGGGCGATATAGGCTGCATATCCTGGTCTATCCTAACCTATATAACCCTTGCTATAGTTATTAGGTCCTTCTAAACTCTCGTTGAGACGGTTTTAACTCTAATAATAAGTATTACTATAGACTTTAATGCTATAAAGGTAATAACCTCGTTAAGTACTACTCCTTTAATTGCTACTATAATAAGAGCTAGCCCTTTAGATATAAAGTCTCCTGATACCCTAGTAGAAATAAGCGCTAAGGCAACCTTAGTAATAACTACTAATACTAATAGGGGCAGGCAGGACTCTGCTACTAGTTAATCCTCTGCTCCGCCTGAGACTACTAACCCCTGCGATCCTTTGGAGACTTTCTCTGCTAGCATAGCCTCGGATTAAATAACGCCCTTAATTATAACTATAGCATTTGCAGCTTTTGTTTTAACCTTAATAGTTATGCAGCCCGTGACTACTCCCTATAGTGCAGATATCTAATAATTTATTGCTGCGAAATATCTTATTTCTATCTAGAATTAGCTGAAGTAATTGCATAGGTTGAGTATTTAGCTAGAATATATATAGTTATAATATTGAAATATAGTAGAGTAGTCTTTTATCCCTTGAATAGTATAAATTAGTATCACTCTTCCCCTTCTAGTATGCATCCTTTATAACGTGAACCCTGATCTCAATAGGCTTTTTGATACTTATAGAGTTAAGTCTTCTCTCTAATATTCTAGAGGAGCTACGCTATCTTCACGCTAAGGTAGACGTCCTCGAGGGATAGTCTAAGCCTATCCTAACTATTAATACTAGCAATATCGTGAGTAAAGAGGCAGCCCCTTATTACTTAATGCTCACTACTTGCGATAGAATCCTATATATTATTCTTCTCTAAATGGAAATACTTATTATTAGGAAGCTTATGGTCCTAGAACGCCCGAAGCAATCGACAGGGGGATTATAATACCGCAGGGGAGCAACTCTTCTTGAGATATAAATATATATTTAACTTCTATATAGCTATATTATTCAAATCTACTGCTACTGCTATAGTTCTCTTCCCGTTTCTCTAGGGGCCTTAAAACTATACGGAGTGAGCATTATAGACGAGGAGCATTGCTCTTGCTACTGAAGTTAGATCTGCTTAAACGCAAAACATAGGCAGCTTACTATATAGGGGGTAGTTAGAAACTATGATTTATTTATAGTGGAAGAGAAGCTGAAAAGTCTGCCTCCTTTATAGATAGCAATATAAATATCTACCTCGCAGTTTTTATGCAATTTATATGCAGACCTTATGAATATTAAATAGCGCTTGCGAAATTTGGAGCTAATTCTTCGCTTATTATTTCATAATAGGATAGATCTAGGCTCAGACTAGGGAACTTTATTCTATAGGCTAGCGGGAGAGCGCTTCTAGCATAGTAAGTAGAAAGCTAGAGTCTGAGCTCAGTTAGAGCCTATAAATAGGATGAAGAGGTTAAAGCAGCTAGCTATATTAGATGCTAGGACTATGAGGATAGGATAATTACCTTTAGCATAAAAGTCGTTATTGCATTTTAAGCTTGCTCCTAATATTTTGCTTGATATTCTAAGAGTATACTTTGCAAACTAGTAGATCGCCTAAAGTTATACTACTAATAGTAGCCGCTGCCTCTTCGTTTCTCGTAATTAAAATTAAGTTTATAACATCTAAATTTCAGTAACCTATTTTGCTAGGCGCCTCACTAATATTCAGTATTTAAGCGCGATATTAGTTATATTAATACCTTAAGAATCACCTCTCCACGCATGGCTGAAATAATTAAACTAAATGCAGATAATAAAATCCCCCCCGATATGTATACTATTAAATTCACCTCAGGGATTAATCAATCTAATCTCAACCGAGCTGATCGAACTATCTCAAAGAAGATTAATAAACCCCTTAATAATAGCACCTATATTAAGCGCCTTATATATCTCTTTAATAATAGCCCTAACTACTTTAATTATATTATTATAATTCTGAAAGCAGTATTGTAGGCATAGGAGCGACTTCTATATGAAAAAGAGCAATGGGATATTAACTATCTAACTAGGAAAGCTGACTATAAAAGGTTTTTAGCACTAAAGAAGGATCAAAAGCCTAGAAATAGAATAAAGCCTAACTAGTTATGCTTAATTTTATTGCTATGCGCCTATATAGTTAGACTTATATAGTTATTAGAGATCTTGCTATAAAAAAGAGATAGTTCACGCCTTAAATTATTAATCGCAGGAATAAGCGCAAGAGAGCAAGGCCTAAAGGCATAGTACTAAATATGCGAGCGCTGCTTATTAATAATAACTCAGATAGTAAAAGCAGGTTGAGTAAGGAGAAGAAGGTTAATTATAAAGTAATAAGTAATAAAGAATTAAGTAACTTAGAGCCTAACTCTAGTAATAGGTTGAGTTCTTTAGATGAACTAGGATCTAATTCTAGCGATAGGTTGGATGCCTTAGACTCTAACTTCTATGCTAAAGATTTAGAGGGTTTAGATGCTAAAGAATAAGGCACTAGCTAACTAAAACTAGAGATAAGCTAGTAGAAAGTAGCGCTTAATTAAAGCTAGGAGTTATAAAATAAAAGGGGAAATATAAGTATCTAACCTAAGAAACTTACTTAAGAGAGTTAAGGGAGGAAGCTAACTTTATTTCTCAAGAGTAAGCTAATAAAGGCGCTAAGAGGCAAGAGGGGGTAGCTAGTAAGTTAATTGCAGGCGATAGGCAAATAATATGCTTACCTAGGAATTAGGAATAAAGAAACGCTAAGTAGAAAGGAAGGTCTGATAGTTTGGAATAGCATAGCGAAGTATAAATATGTATAGGGTAGCAAGGACTATCCCTATATAGACTAAGATTATAACCTAATAATTAAATTCAAGTTTTCTATTATGTTCTACTAAACGGCCCTATCAGCCCGGACCTGCTTATTCTAAGCTTAAATAGGCATAGATAGGGTGGGTAGCGTATTGTGAATTTTTGGATTAGCTGGAATCCGCAGGTACTTAGTCCGACCGCAGAGTATAGCAAGTCTAGCGTTCTAAGCTATCAGGAGCTGCTAATCTATTCTAGTCTAGTAGAAATCAAAATATGAAGTTAGTAGTATACTATAATAGCATCTAATTAGCACGCCGTGGGCGCTGCCGCTATGCAGCTATAAAGACGATATAATAGCTCTTTATTAGAAGGAACTCCTCCGGCTGCGTAGCCCCCTCTCCGAGAATCTCCTTACCCTTGGTCTTATAGATATCCTTGAACATGTTCCAGTACAGGTACTCGTCAGTGCTGGTGTCCTTGTTGGGCCGCGGGTAGTATGGGTCGTTCTGCCAAAACGCATCGGCCGCCATGCGGATGCCTTGAGAGTCAGCCGAGATCCGAGAGCACTGGTTGAAATCCAGCAGCCAAACAGACACGGTTCTCTTCAAGAAGTTGGGGTTGTCATCAAGGTTGGAGGACTTCTTCCAGGTGGTGACGCGCGGGGTGGTGGAGTCGAGGATAGCAAAGTCTCTAGCGGTGATACGACGCTCCGGCGAGCTTCCCAGCACGAACTCCACGTCGCGGCCGTCGCTCAAGGCCTTCCAGTGGACGAGCGTGAGAGCTTCAGCAATGGGGCGGATGAACTGAATGGGTCTGATGCCGAGGAAGTCCAGCTTGTCGAGGGTGAGCTCGAAGTTGCGGAGGGAAAAAGGGCCCGGGGCTTAGATGTTGGCGCGTCTGCGGCCAAGGTAGAGACGAGCAACGCAAGACCTGTTGTAGTTATCCTGAGAAGCCGCCTTTGCTTGATCCTTGGGGCAGAAAACGTCGATGAGCGCCTCGCGGATGAGCTTGGGGAGAGGCATAATTCGCTCGTATGACATCCCTGGCGGCGACGTAGTAGGCAGGGCGCGGAACATAGAAGAGAGCGTCGCGGGTCTTGGAGGCCTCGTAGATGGTAGCGCAGAAGCCCTCGCCGATGTTGTGGAAGGGAACTCCCTCGTCTTTGGCCTCCTCTTGCCCGAGAGCAGACGACGAGGCAGTGCTCAGGACTGAGTGGACGGACAGGTAGCGCTGGAGGGTGTCGACCGTGGGCGTAGAGTAGCCAATATTGATAACATCGGCGCCAGCGACGTCTCTGCTGGCTATTTCGGCATTCTCACCGAGACAGGGGTAATGGTCTCGTCCATCAGGTTCTGTTGGCGTCTTCCAGCCATGGTGATGATGAGTAGATGAAAGGTAATGGGGAAGGCGATGGTAGGGATGGAAATGATTATGATGAGAAGATGGATGGGTATGGTGAATTTCCTTCCTTCGGGTGGAAACTGGGATCTTTATGTCTGCAGACGAGTTTTCGGAGAAAGGCAGGCACAAAAGGAAGAAAGGGGAATGTAGGATGGTGAAGACAGGAAGGTTAAGGTAGTCCTCGCTCAGAGTACCAGTGGACCTAGCCTTTTACAAACCTGGTAGGAACTTCGTTCAATGAGACAGCAGGCGCATTCGATGTATATCTCCAGTCACTTTATTTGGGTTTTCAATCAGCCTTCAGGACACGTCTGGTTTCCAAACACCTTGTGTCGCCTTATTTTTTTACGACAATGAATGAGTGAATAATAATTTGACCTTCGAGTCCTTGAAGCCACATAACTGGCATTTGATGTTTGTTCTACTCCCGTCATCTCAAATGGAGCTTCGTGCGTATTCCAATTTTCTGTTTCGGAGATGGTCATAGCAGATCAAATACCCAAGAAACATTTCTGTGAATCAAATTTCAGAAGTTTGGAAGCATTTGTCTCAGGGGCAGCACAACTCTGAAGGCGAGAACCTTGCGGTCTAGACAAATAATCTCCCGGAGATGCGCCCGGATAAATATGCAATAGAGTTGCGGATACCTTTAGCTAACCATGAGAGAACTATACATTTTATGCTTCATCTTTTATAACTTATTATCCCTCTCTATAACATCGTCACTTTCGTCCCCATAGTCGTCGTCGTCGTCGTCGTCGTCGTCGTCGTCGTCGTCTCCATTGTTGTCCTCCCCGTTGTCGTCTATGCCCATGTCACGAGCCAGGATGAGATCGTAGGGAAAAGGACTTATCAGACTACTCTATAGGAGTCCATAGAAGGGGGATACCAGGTAGCGCCTCAGATAACAGGCTATGCTAGGAGTTTATAGAAGGGGAATACTAGGTAGCGCCCCGGGTAACGGGCTATCCTAGGGAAGTCTATAGATAGGGGGTATTAGGTAGCTCCCTAGATAAGTCCTCTAGCTTTTATATACCTTTATATAGTAGATTAGGGGGTTAGAGAAGAATGAATATTACGACTTTGCACCTATCTATACTGACTCTTTCACTCTGCACCATACCCGTTTGTGACACTATCACGAGCCAGGATGAGATCATAGGGAAAAGGACTTATCGGACTACTCTATAGGAGTCTATAGAAGGGGGATACTAGGTAGCGCCTCGGATAACAAGCTATGCTAGGAGTCTATAGAAGGGGAATACTAAGTAGCGCCCTAGGTAATAGGCTATCCTAGGGAAGTCTATAGATAGGAGGCACTAGGTAGCTCCCTAGATAAGTCCTCTAGCTTTTATATACCTTTATATAGTAGATTAGGGGGTTAGAGAAGAATAAATATTATAACTTTATACCTATCTATACTAACTCTTTTACTCTATACTATACCTATTTATAATACGTTCTTCTCTCTTACTTATGCTAATAGGGGTGCAAACCGTTAGAATAGTACTATATATAATAATAATACCTACCTATAGGTCTACTAGGGAGGTAGGATCCCCTACTAGATAGGAGCTACCGAATAGCTAAACTTAGGATAAGATACTTATTAATTAGAATAATAAAGAGAGTATTAATAAGGAACTAGTTAATTAATTAATAAAGGCTAAATTAGATCGTCTTATTAAGGAGGAAGAAAAGAAGAGTTAACTAAAGTATAAATAAGAATATCTTAAGGCCTTAAGAGCTAGCTAACTATTAATCCTAATAGATAACCCTACTACTTATTAGGTAGTTATTAGTAGTAACCCCGAGGCGAAGAAGCACTAGTTAGAACTTTAGGGGAAGCACCTCCTAATACTTAGATATAAAGGAGGTACCTAGACTAATTATAATTAATTTATATTTAAACTCAATATATAATTTAAAATAAATAAGATTACCTTAGACCTTGAGAAGGTATTATATATTACTAGGTACCTAGAAGGATTAGTAGCAAAGCAATAGACCTTATACCTTTCTATTAGATATAATAATAAGGTAAAGAACGTTACTTAGATAATAATAGAGGGTTAGTTAACTAATAGTATAGCTAATAAGGGGTCTAGGATCCTTAGTATATAAACTCAGCTTAAATAAGCTTACTAGTAACTAGGATAGTTATACTAGAGCTTTATTAATTACTATAAAAGGATTAAGGTAGAGAGCCCCTACTAATAACTAGAGGAGATCTAGGTAGCTAATATAATAGCTAGATTAGACCCTAAGCTCTAATACTATATTATAGCGAATAGATTACTAAAATCGCAGCTCGAACTTAATATAAGGGCTAGGAACGCTGAACTAATAATCAATATATAAATATATAGGCTATTAGTAAGGGACTAGAGGACTAACTATAAGGAATAATAACTAGAGGGCTAAGCTACTAATCCAGAGGAATAGACTAAGACTATAAGGGGGGACTACAACTATACTAGTACCTACTAGGAGCATACTATAGACTCCCCTAGGACTAAGGATTTATCGCAGGATACTAGGAGGGAGACTATTTATTATAACTATAATAAAAAGGGCTATATCTCACTAAGGTGCCTATACTATAAGAAATGCAGCTATGCCTGCTATGAAGGCAACCCTGCCCTAGCGAATAACTAGAGGAGAACTAGGTAACTACGCAAGCAGTCTAGTAGGATAGCAACTAGCTATATTGCTTTGAAATAATAATATAGGTCTAGGTTGCAGGTAGCTAGAAGACTAGTAATATACTTATTAATTATAGAGCTAATAAGAATATTATGAACTAGAGGGTTATAACTAATACCTAACTAGAGGGTAACGACTTCGAACCCATAAGGGGAATATAGGCATCCAAAGGACTTAACTATAGCATATAGAAGTTAGTCACCTAAATAACTAATAATATAGGCGTCTAGCGGATAGTTTTATATAACTTTAGGATTAGTAATAATAATAGCTATAATGCTATCCTAGGGATCCCTTAATATATAGCGGAGTGCCCTAATATTAATTAGAGGGAGTTAGGCTAGACCTTTCCCTTATATAAGAAAAGCATTCGCCCTATTATAACTAGAAAAGAGCTTAGGTATATTAAAAACGAAGTAAGAGTAATACTTATAGGTATACTACGGATTAACTAGATATTAACTACTACCTACTAGGAGTATACTTAAGAACCTGAGGATACTAAGGATATTAAAATAAATATCCTATTAGAATACTAGGATTTTAAAAAGGTATTTATATTAACCTAGTAGGAACTATACTAGAGTTTAGGACTACTAAGAGCTACTCTATTAACCTAGAGCCTAGGACTAAGCCCCTATTTAGACTAATCTACCTACTAGCTAAGAAGAGGTTAGCGAAGTTAAGGGACTATATCTATAAGGCCTTATAGAAGGGATAGATTTATTTATTAATAAGCCTAATAGGGGTGCTAATCCTATTTATCCTAAAGAAGGGAGGTAAGTTAAGTTTATATATAGATTACTAGGGATTTAACTAAGTAACTACTAAGAACTATACCCCTCTCCCCTTAATTAATAAAATCCTTAATTAGCTCTCCTAAGCGAAGTACTTCACTAAGCTTAACCTTAAAGATACCTACTACTAGATAAGAATCTAAGAGGGAGACGAGTAGAAGATAGCATTCTGCACGCAATATAGTTATTATAAATATTATATTATGCTATTTAGGCTTATTAACGCACCCGCTACCTTCTAAATATTTACTAACGAGTTACTTATAAGCCTAGTTAATATTATTTATATTATATATTTAGATAATATTTTGATATTTACTATTAATTTAGACTCCTATATAGAGGCGGTGAGGCAGGTACTCACCCGGTTAGAAGCTAATAGCCTCTATGCGAACCCCGATAAGTATGAATTCCATAAGGAATAGATCGACTTTCTTAGGTTTATAGTATTATTAGATAGGATTGCTATAGAATACGAGAGGGTCTAGGCAATCGCTAAGTAGCTAGTACCTATTATAATATAATAAATTTAGTAATTTCTAGGATTTATAAGGTTTTATAGGAGATTTATTACGAATTACTCTAAGATCTATAGCCTGCTTACTAACTAACTTGCTAATATAGCTAAAGGATAACTAGTTATAACTAGTAAGGCACTAGTTGCTTTCTACTAGCTCCGCGCTTTATTTATAGAAGCACCTATTTTATACTACTTCAACCCCACGCTCCTAATTCGTATTAAAACCGATATATTAGACTTTGCAATAGGGGTAATATTAAGCTAGTTAGATAGCAACTTATAGAGACTAGTAGCATTTATATCTCAGAAGCTTAAGGGTGCGCAACTATAATATAGCACGCTAGAAGTAGAGCTACTAACTATTAGGGAGGCAGCAGTAAGGTAGTAGCACTATTTGCTTTACTCTTAGCACTATATCTAGTTTATTACTAACTACCTAGGTTATTAGTACCTCGCTAATAAGAAGATGCTTAATAGCTATTAGGCATAGCTACTATAGGACCTATCGACGTTTAACTTTGAGATTAAATACTAGCTTAGTTGCTATAACCTAGCTAATAGCTTCTTACGAAGACCTAATTATACCCCTGAGGATATAGAGATCGAGGAAGCTAGAGACTCGCTCCTATAGGACTTTCTATAAAGTTTTAACTAAGCTACTATCTAGAGGGTAGGCACTAGGTAATAATAAGGTGCTTAACTATTAAATACCTCCCTAGAATAACTTATACCCTTGCTTTATAACTAAGTTAAGGAAGCCTAGTAGAAAGACCCCTTTTATATTAATAAGGAGTAGGAATAACGAGGGATAAGGTAGTCACTAGATAATACTAATACCCTATAATACTATAAGGGCTTATATATTCCTAATAACTACCTACTTTAGAACGAAGTCCTTAGAGCGTTCTATAATAAACTATCTGGAGGTTACTAGGGGGTTACTAAGATACTAAAGAGGATTAGAAAGTCGTTTTTCTAGAACTTATAGAAGAGTAATATAAAGGAATATATTAAGGTATATATAACGTATTAGTATATAAAACCGAGATACTACCTACCTTATAGCAAACTTGCACGCCTACTAGTACCTACCCGGCCCTTTTAATAAATATTAATTGATTTTATTACTAAATTCCTATTATCCCTCATAATAGGGAATAAGCCTTATAATAGTATTCTTATTATTATTAACTAATTTATGAAATACTCCCTATATATCCCTACTAGGGAGTTACTTATAGCTAATAGGTTAGCTATAGTACTTACTAAATACGTTTTCCTTATATTTAGGCTCCTAGAGGCGATTATATCTAACTAAGAATTGCTATTTACTAGTAATTTTTAAGCTAAAGTATGCTATCTACTAGTTATTAGGAGGAAACTTAGTACTACTTTTTACCCCTAGACTAATAGCTAAATAGAACGCTAAAATCAGAGCATTAAGCACTTTTTATAAGCTTTCTATAATATTAACTAGGATAATTAGGCAACTTAGCCCGACCTCGCTTAATTTATTTATAATAACTCCTACTATAAGGCTACTAAGATACTACCCGCTAAGCTACTAATAGGATATTCTCCCTGCAGACCTAATAACGTTAAACCCTAGCAAAACGTCTTAGTAGTCCTAGTAGTATAAAATAGAGTTCAGGGTCTACTCACCTAGAGGTTAGCTATTACTAACTTGCTTTATAAATATAATAAAATATATAGCAAGTTCTATAATTAGAGGAGGACCCCTATTATTTTCACTATAGGAGACCTCGTATTACTTTTAACTAAAAATATTAGGTAAAGGCAGCCTTCTTAGAAACTTTCTAATAAATACTTAGGCCTATTTAGGATCTAATAGGTAATTAATAGAGGATAAGTATATAAGCTATAAATAAATAAAAACTACTAAATTTATAATATTTTCACGCCTATGCAATTAGAACCCTTTTTTAGCTCAGCTATCCTACTATAAGAAATCCCAATTAATAATAACAATAATAATATCTATATAGTAGACTATACTATCACCTATAGGAGCCCTAGATAGAAATATTAGTACCTTATCAAATAGAAGGGCTATAGTAAACTAGATAATTCATAGAAACTGCAATATAATATATCTATTGATTTATAAAACGACTACGAAGCCTAATTGCAGGCAGAAATATTATAATCCCTATATAATTAAATAGGTAACTAGTAGGTAATTAGAAATAGGGCACGCTAGCTAGGTATTTTAATTTATTAGCCCGAAGGCCCCCTAATAAGGTAATAGAAATGAGAAAAATACCTAAAGGTAACTAGATATATACCCGAAGGCAACTAAAAACTACCTAGAGCTTATTAGTAGCCTACTAGGGGCGCTCCTAAAAATTTTAAGTCCCCTAGGTGCTAGCGCTTATCTTATTAGAGCTATGATCCTTGCTACTAGAGTTAGTAATAATAACCTCGTAATTCTAAAAAATATTAGAAATTAACTAAATAAGTACTAGGGAGGTATTAATAGGGCTTATATAGACTTATAACTTTATTATAAGAGTCGAGCAACTCCTGAGTATATATAGCTTAGGACTCCTATGCTTCTACTTAATACTTAGCAAACTATTCTATTTCTAAATAGTAGTATTAGAGCTCCTTATACTACTTATATAGTAGTTCGGTCTGCTTTTCTACCTCCTTAGATAGGTGCTACTAGTAAGTAGCAGCCTCCTCTAAAATAGCTACCTAGTAGTCCTCTATCTCTATAGAGATTTTAGCCTCCTTAGCCTTATGCTTCTTAGGCGTGATATTAATATTATTCTTTTTAGCCTAGAAAGCCTTCTTAATTATAAGCTAAGTAGCGAGGATCTCCTCCTAAGTATAATTAAATACTAGTAATAAAGTATTAGAGAGGTACTAGAGAGGTATTAGATAACCTACCTTATTCTTAGCATACTACGCCTAAATATTAGGCTTAGAGCTACCCTTATCTATTAGCTGCTTAAGCTTATTAGTAGCACCTATTATATAATAGGTAGGCTATAGAGAGTTAGTAGCTAAGGACTAGAAAATAATATATAAGACTTATATTAATATAAGCTTTGCTATTAACTATTTTAATATAATACTTATATTTAGTTAAAGTATCTAAAATTATATAAATTAGTAATAAATTCTAAAGCTAGACTAGCGAAATATAGGGTAAGTACTAGCTAAGGACTAGGTACTTATTATCGCTCTTAAAATAGATTATTAAGCTCGCAAGGAGCTTGATCTCAGGGATATCCTCTTTAGGGGGCTCTTATTTCACCTGCGCTAGGAGGTAGTAGCAGCAGGAGCACCCCTAGAGCTCACTTGCTATAGGGATATAGGAGGCGTCTAGCATGTTAGTAGGGAAGGGAGCAGTATTATTAGTAGTAGAAGATATAATAATAGATTTATTATATAATAATTAAGATAAAGTTAATAATAGGGGAGCGGGAGACTAATAGCAACTTATTAATATTATAAATCTAAAGAAGTAAGAAGAAGGATTTTAAGCTAGGCGAAATTTCAAATAGTATTTATACTTTTTTTAACTTAATACTAAAGTTAGCTTTTTATATAGCTAAAATGAAGATAATCCCTAGATTATTATATTATTTGCTTTTATTTAACCCTACTATAAATAGGGAGGTATTAGGTAACTACTAGATAATAACTAGTAACCCCCTATATTATAATAATAACCTCTTTTACCCCTAGAGGAGAATATCTTTATTACCCCTATAAAGCTACTAAAAATATAATAATAAGTAGAAAATATAATAATTTAGAGGGCGAATTTAAAGTAATAAAAACGAGCTCGAATAATAAAACGTTTTAGTATAACCCTATAAAGGAAGGAATAACCCTTGCAAGGGAGTTTAGCTATAAGTATCTAGGTAACTACTAGGTAGCTCTAAACCTTTTAGATAGAGAGCTATAAGAGTAGCTAGGGTAGAGGATAAATACCTTACTACTAGCTAACTACTCCTCTAAGCTCTTCTAATCACTGTTTATATAAAAAGTTATAAGAATAGCTAGGGTAAAAGATAGGTATCTTACTACTAGGTAACTGCTCCTCTAAGCTTCTCTAAACTATAAAGTCCCTTAATACCTAGGTATAGAGCTATAAGAGTAGCTAAGGTAGAGGATAAGGTACCCTAATACTAGCTAACTACTCTTCTAAGCTACCTAGCTATTTAAGGAAGAGTTATATAGCTAGACCTAGGGATATTAAATTCTAGACTTATAAAAACTAGGAACTAGGAAGGTTTATAAGAAGAAACTACGTAGATACTAGGTATCCTCTAGATAACTATAGAATAGCTTAGTCTAAGGATAGACTAGTTTAGAAGGGGGGGATTATATTATAAGCTAGGATAAGATTATAGGGAAAAGGACTTATTAGACTACTCTATAGGAGTCTATAGAAAGGGGATACTAAGTAGCGCCTTAGATAATAAGCTATACTAGGAGTCTATAAAAGGGGAATACTAAGTAGTACCCTAGGTAATAAGCTATCCTAGGGAAGTCTATAGATAGGGGGTACTAGGTAGCTCCCTAGATAAGTCCTCTAGCTCTTATATACCCTTATATAATAGACTAGGGGGTTAGAGAAGAATAAATATTACAACTTTGCACCTATCTATACTAACTCTTTCACTCTGCACCATACCCGTTTGTGACAGCCCACTACCCGCCCGAATAGTAAAACTCGTGCGATTAGAACAATCGAGCTTACAGCTGTTTTCCTCGAACTATCAAGTAGATTCTTCCGACGTTGTGAAGCAAGCAGAAGTCTTTGGTATGCAAAACACAAGCACTCTATCCTATCAGACTGTACGGCAAACATGCTCCTAGAACCGGCGCCCGGAAATCCCAACATCCCTGACTCCTCTGTCGTATTAACGTACATTAAGTGGAATAAGTACTCAGCCCAAGCTCCGGCAATGTGTCATTCCACAGACCGTCCATCTTTTCTCGGCCAGCTTCAGTGTACATAATATCAGGGTAACTAACTGTGGCTGCGTTAGCAACGTACATGAACCACTTCGGGCACGAAGCCTCGCATATTAGGGACTCACGGCCTGATCATAAAGTCAGTGAAGGAGCTATGGGACTCTCTGCCCAGAACGACTGCCGAGTGCAGGTACTGCCTGGCGCTATTAGCAACATCTCGCCCAATCACGCGACCCATGACAGATGGGACGATCTTCCAGATACCCGAAGCCTCGCGGTTGAGGCTTAGCGCTACAGTCCCAATGGCACCTCGCATCCTTCATCTCAGTACCTCGGATGCGGCCCAACTGGCATTTCTTTCCAGTATCAGAAACTGGACTGTTTCTTTTTTTGACAGGGCTGAGCTTGGGACGGCTGGATATTCGTTGCCATCACCGCCAAGCCGTCAAATCCCTCGTCTAAATCGTCAATTAAGTCCCGGGCCCGCGATGTAAACAACCCTGAGCGGCTAAGGTTCGCTTTCAAACTTATACTAGGCCTTCTAGATCGTGGTCAAGGCGTCTTGGCCGGCCGCCTAGCTCGCAAGGCCTTCCTCCAGGCAGAAACTCTTCTCGAAGCAGAAGGGCCCCTCTTCATTTGGAATACGCTCGAGATCTTCCACAATATCGCCCTCTTCCGCCAGGCCAATCTCGGCCACACACTTCTACACCATCTCATTGGTCTCGCTGGCAGCCGACCTGTCTCAAAAGTACTTCTTCGACTACAGGAGCTGCTGCAGCGTGGCAGCACGACGGCGTTCCTGTTCAGCCGCACGCTCTCGAGCGAGCGTGGTCGATAAATACGGATCTGACGTTCAGCCGCTTTGACCCGGAGTACCTATCGCTTTATTACCAGCTCGTCTGGGATTCAGACGTTGTCAAACTTGATCCCGAGATCGCGCGTTATTCAGACAAGTGGTTCGCGAAATCCATAAAAAGTTCAACAGAACGTTGCTCGAAGATGACGCCGGAATAGCAACTGAGAAGCTCTGGCCAACGCAGGAGCTGATCCCCGACGGAATTGGCATTCATGGCGGTGAGGCTTTACAGCCTGCCAACTTCAACCAGCTGAAGCAGGAAAGTCTTGCTGGGGTCAGTCAGATGCTCGACGAGGTCCCAGCCGACTCGACAATGAGGGTGTGTGTCCTCTCAGCTTTGTTGAAAAGTCAAGTGTTTCAAGACGACGCTGCGATGCCAGTCCATGCCGGCATGGATATCCCTCCCTTGCAAGCCCGCATCATGGCTTATATCACCAGAATCATCATGGACGTTGATAGCCAAGGGCGGGAAGATGTGGGTTCTGCGTCTGACAGGATGAGAACCATATTGGCTCTCAGAGAGTACGGTCAAGGCCGCTTGGGCTCTCAGATTGTGTACGAGATGTGGCAACTTGACGACTTGCTTGTCCTAGCCGGCCGAACTGAGGAAGCGATAGAGGTGCGCGCAGAGTCATACAGACGACTTGAAGAGTTTCTGGCTGACATACCGGAGGATTCTCACGGATTAAGGCTTGAGAAATGCAAAGTTCCCGTCACAATGCGTTCCAACGATCTGTTTCGCGTTTTCTAGTGGTAGATTTGGCTTCTAATCAGCGGTTCTTTTCCGAGCAGAAACGCCTCATGTCTTTATTTTTAGGGGGCTTTCTTTCGCGTATTCTTAATCAAACACAGCTTTTATGACCAGTGGCTAGTATGCGGCGAAACTGGGCTTGGGAACGAAGAGTTACATGCAGAGACGTGAAACAAAAGACTTCTGGACTTTCCGAGCAACTATTCTCGGGGCAATACACGATCCCTGTTCTTCACTTCTTCACTGTCTTAAGCCTCTGGCCGGGGAGTTGAACTCATGCTCAATCTCGAATTTATCAGTTCTGGGAAGTACTTCAACACCTTGCTTGCCTTCCTCCTGAGACTCAATACCCCATTTCCCTGCGTTCTCTTCATCACTATTATTTCTATCGTCCACAGTGTCTTTTTCGCCGCTTTTATACTCGCATCTCGCCGTTTAATCCTTAGAATCATTACTGCCCGCATATGCGAGGTATGTGTTGTTGGGATAGCCAGCTATGCCAGCTCATAATTATTACTGAATGTCGCTACCCGCTGTTTGCGAGATGCGGCAGCCGCGCGGGTACTGTAGCGTAGTGCGGATGACCGCTGCTGATGGGAGCCCTCATGCTGGGCATGATGTTGTTGTTGTTGTTGTTGTTGTTGTTGTTCTTTACTGCTGCGGGCTGCAGCGCGGTGCGGGTGACTGCTGGTGACGGGGGCCCTCGGTCTGGGCATGGTGTTTTTCTTCCTGCTGCAGATGCAAGCGTAGTATTTGCCGACAGCAATGGGCTGCTACTTACGTCAGACCGTATCTAGGACGGGCAGGGCGATCTTGGTCGTAGTGGTGGCTGGAGATGACTTGGTTGACATCCCTCAAGTCGTCGTCGCGGGCGGGGGGATGGCGGCTCAGTCTTACCAACGATCCCACGTTCTCTGGCCACGCGTTTGTTCGTTCCTCAGGTGCTGTCGTGTGGCCATGAGCGCCTTTCCCAGGCGATTCTCTCCCCAGTGCTTCCGTTGGCTCATGGCATGCTTAGCATTGTATCCGATGCCCCAAACGCGGTCTCGGGATGCCGCTTCACACAGCAGGCGGTCATGCGTAGAAAGCAGTTTTCTTGCGAGGTGTGGGTTTTGGCCAAAGTTGGCAATGTTGCACGCCTCCACGATGGCGCTCTTGATGGAATCCCATATCTCGTCGGTGAAGCCTACGGTTGCTTTCCCGAATGCCTTTTGCTCCTTGGGGCTTGATGTGACAAGTATGCGGGCTTGTCTCGGTGTGTCGCAGAATCTTGCTGCCTTGCAGTACATCATGAACTGCTCGGAGCAGTTGAAGGTGATGCTGCCATCAGGGTCGGCCTCGTCAACCAAGTGACCGACAAGGTCGGAGATTGCAGCCTTGCTCACAACGAATGTTGCTTTATGCCATTGGCAGAATTCCCCCCACTCGGCATCCGGCATATAGAAAAACAAAGGGATGTCTTCCTGTTCTTTCTTTGAAGGTGAAAACTTCTTTGTGATAGCCTTTCTTGCCTGAGGAGCCATGGTGATTTAGTGATATGTGTAGGAGCAGGAGCAGGAGCAGGTGCAGGTGCAGGTGCAGATGTAGGGGAAGAGTATTTGGAAAGGAAATCTGCCTGAGACCACCTACCATAACTCAAGGCAGCAACCACAAGAGGTCAGTCAATCAAGGTAGCAAGCAACATTTCGCCTCAAGTTATACTATAAAATCGACTTTGATGGTGCTATAATAACTAAGTTTCCTGTGGTATTGGCTGCCTCGGCTGTCGTTGTCTCTTGTTGCTGTCCCTTGTTGCTGTCCGTCGTTGTTGCCTCTTTTTATCGTCTTGGTTGTCGTCGGCGCTGCAGTTGTCGTTATTTCTTCTTGATTTCCTCAGCCTCGAGTTTTTTCGAACACAATAAATATAGTGGCGTATCCACTGGAAACAGAGTCTCAGAACTGAAATTCTAGCCCACAAAGTACAACAAACCGAAGGAAAAGTGGTTTTTTGCGCCTGCTCTTTTCATTAGCTCGCCGTGCAACCAACACGTTCTCATTTGAAAACTGCTTCCGCCTTGACTCTGCTTGACGCATGCCCAGTTTACCTGCTGGTGGAGGAAAACGTCTGCGACAAGCACTTTGACTCTGAATCCGTTGACATCTTTATTGCCAACTCAGCTATCGAGCAGATGCAGCCTCCCGAGGTCCAGCGCATTTACTGGCCAAAACCTGAGTGGGTTGAGCTCGTCTGGACTTATCGCATACGCAGATCGACAGCTCATACGTCCTCAGAGTCGACCCAGCCAGCAACAACTATCAGCCAGCTATTCAGTACGTCTTCAGCGCAAATAAGGGCGAGGAGTTCTTGCGAGAGCACGCTGGCCACCACATCCTGGTAACTCGGTTCTCGAGAGCCGACCTTGAGAGCTGGGTTGAGTTCCGTAGCAGATTTGGTTGAAGCCGCGCTCCACGTGCCAATCGCGTCCTCCCTGCATCCAGGGTATTTCATGCAGAGGCAACCAATTTACGCTCGTTGAATTTTAAGCGTAGCTTGCAGTGGGAACTCAATAACAAGGCGGTTACGCTTGGAGAACAGAAATGCGCTTCACGGTATTGATTGCACAGTAGTGAGGGTACTTGTCTGTGTGAGTGGTATGTAGGGACTTCTGGTTGCGTCGAGTTCCATAGATCAGTTATTGGAACGCATAACTGACCTTAACACCCTATAGCTTTCGAACAAATGTGATACAGTGACTTCGTGACGTGAATACACCACCGGCAACACATGGGGAAATAACAAGATCAATTTGGGATCCTATTTAATTCCGAGTCTCTAATCATTCCTATCTCTTATTTTCCTATGATAATCTCTACTGTCTTCTCTCAACTATCTCTGTCTGTCTCTACCTTATTGTCACTGCGCGTCTGTTCTGTTCCTGTCTCTACCGTCTCTGTCTCCATCGTCCTTGGATCTGTCGACCCTATCGTCCTCATGGTCCCTGCTATCCCTATCACTGCAGCTCCTATCCGCGGGGATGGCAGGATTGTTTAGAAATAGCTGATGATTTTGAAGCTACCACAATCCCTCAAAAACTCTTCGCCCTCACAAGCTGAACACATATACTGAACTGCTGATGATGCAGACTCCCCCTTTACACCAACCATGTACACACTAGCCTCCGTGACATCTTCTGGAGACACCATCCCCCGGTATGCTGCATCCGGCAATTGGGCCTTGGTCCCAATGATGATAGTTGCGCTACGATAGTTGCGGAGATCACCTGACAGGACTTTTCCTCTTCGAGATAGCCAAATGAGTTGTTTCCAAATGGGGTTCAGCCAGTGAACGGAGAGCTTTTCTTCCTGTGAAAGCTTGTCAAATTTTTCTGTCGGTATTATGATCTGTATGAGCGCGATTGTCGAGCAGCTTGCTCTGCGCTTTGCGTAGGCACCTTCGAGTTGTGCTTCGTCGAGATGTGGGCTGAAGTAGAATGATGACGAATATCCAGAAAAGTCCGATGGACAGGGACTGCGGAGACCGGCGATAGAGCCAAACGCGCCATTCTGGTCGATCAATTGATGGGCGCGACCCAAGTCTGCAACTTTGTATAAAGCAGCGCTGCCGCAAGTGCAAACTATTCAACAAACAATATAAGTTAATCGATCAAAGTGATGCTATTACCAATTCCCAATTAAGCAATCCCTCCTCCCTCAGAATTATTAAATATTTTAATATCTTATATACTAGCTAATAGGAGGCTATAGATCAATCCCTACCCTATTTATTTAGGCATGCCTAGCTACTAAAACATGCTACTATTACTAACCTCGCTATTATTATATATATTATTAAGGTTATTCAGACCACCCTTATTATACTAGACGAAGGCGTATTTTCTTAAAAACTTAATAATAAGAAGATAGGATTATAGCAATTCAAATAGTATATTTAACGTTACGATTAGATATTAACTATAAAAGTTTTTTATTATTATATATTATACTTATTATTTACCCCTATTACCTTATTAAACTTCATAATATCTACTATTACTATTGCCTCCTCCTCTACTACTAATATATATGCAATCTTAGGCGCCCCGCGCTAGCAGATCTCTATGCAGATCGAGGCAGCCCTTATTGCTATTATCCCTCTAAATCCTACAATTAATAACCTACTTATTATTATTATTAGCAGTAAGAGGTATATCCTCGAGTAGCACTTAATATAGCGGAGAGGCCGGGGTCGATCTAGCTAGATTCGAGAGCATAGCTGTTACGGTCAGCTATCCGACAGTAGGGTCTGCTAACAGAAGTTAGGGATTGAAACGTAGTAATAGTATACGGGGGTCGTGGTCTAGGTCGTAGGTCGTAGGCTGTAGTAGATCGGATCTTCAGAGGCTAAGGTGATCAGTCTTAGACTTAATAAGTAATTCGTAATAAAAGTAAGCTAAGAGTATCCCTAAGGATAAATATAAAGATATTCATAAGTTAATTGCTAAAGAGGAGTCTGACTATAAACCGGGTTCAGGGTTATACTATATATAAGTCTTAAATAGTATACTTATTCGATCCTAAGCGATTACCTAGGTATATAAGGTAATTATAATTAGTTAATAAGTCTAACTAATTACTAAGTATCTCTTCCTATACTCTACTAATCGTTTCCTTATCTTATTATCACGTAACTTATTCTATAGTTCTTCTATACCGAGCGAGTCCCTATTATTCCCGTGATTCTATAATATAAATATCCTATCCTAGCCGTTTAGCAGCTAAGTAGGTCGGTTAACTATTATCTATATATAACGGGTTATAATATCAGGTCCCCTCTCCAAAAGGTCTTATCCTCAAGGCCTATTATAAGTAGTTCGTTAGTCCTATGTTAGGGATCTATTAATTATGCTTCCTAATTTATTTCTAATACTAATACTATATTAGGTTATATTTAAAAATCAAAATTGAATTCTACCTCTACTCTTCGTTATTGCAATCGTGCTCTATATATCGCTAAGTTTAGGTTTGCTATTAATATACCTTATTCTTATTATCAGTCTGCGGGGAAGCGTTATAAACTATTTTATAGTAGTAAAGTCTATAGCGAGTATACTCGTTTAGGGCAGTCTTATAATATAGCAGCAGATGCTATCTATACTTATAGGTTTCCGAGTGGTTTTAATATATCCTAGCTAATTTACTATAGTTAATTATTTACTAGACGAGGCTACTCGTCTCGAGGATACTAAGGTAGCTAAAGAGGAGGTATTAAGAAAGAAAGTCGTTACCTTGCGTACTATACAGGCTAAGTTAGATAAGTCTATAGCGCGGTTAGACCGTTTATATAAGTAGAAGAGGATAGTATTTTAGAAGGGTCGTGAGGTTATTAAGGAGGAATTAATAGCATCCCCTATATCAGAGGTTTAGTCTATAAGTAGTTTTAGGGTAGTAGACTTAGATACTATCCTAGGTAATTAGAATCCAGGTACTCCGAATTTCTTATCGGGGTAGTCCTAGTTTTCTATTAGTATTCCTAACCAAATAAACGGTTTCCTTTATCTTAGTCGATCTGCTTCTGTTATTAGTCTAATATATATATATAGGTATCTAATTCGCTAGTAACCTGCTTTGCTTAGGAAAGTGACTAGTATAACTAGTATAGGTATTACTTCTCGTTCTTAGTATTGCTACTAGTATACTGCGAGTTCGTCTATTATATTAGTAATATTCTTAGCTAGTTCTTATATATTATCTTTATATCTATACCCTTTCTACTTAATAAGATATTAGTATCTATCTAGTTCTTCTAGGTAATTAATAATTCATTCGACTTCATACTCTAGTTCGTTATTTTCTATAATAATAAGATCGTTCGTATATAATCCTCATAGAGCTAG
Source organism: Colletotrichum sansevieriae (assembly GCA_026260285.1). Classification (NCBI taxonomy): domain Eukaryota; kingdom Fungi; phylum Ascomycota; class Sordariomycetes; order Glomerellales; family Glomerellaceae; genus Colletotrichum; species Colletotrichum sansevieriae. The sequence goes on from JAOQIF010000011.1 coordinate 103,463, forward strand.
TTCGAGTAATAAGATATGGAATACTAGGTAATACTTCATGGTTTCTAGGAGTTCGAGTTTATAATCAACTAGTGAGATTACTTATAAAATTTTAAAGGGTCTGAGTTTTTTATAGTTAAGTTTATCGCTTAATCGTTTCGTTTTAATATTTCGCTATATAAGATAGGCGCTATTTCCCTTTTTTAAGGTTAGTCCCTTAATCCTTTATTTATTACTAAATTTTATTATTCGTTATTATATAAATTTAAGTTCTTTATATATATTTACCTAGATATCCTTGATTTGTTATACTAAGGCGATAGCTTTTACTATAGCTAGGCCTGCTCGTAGTTCTCTATAGGCAGTTAGTTCGAATCCGTAGTTAAGGTAGAAGGGGGATTCCTTAGTACTTTCTCTAATTATGCTATTATAAGCGAATTAGGCGATTAGGAGTAATATAACCTAATTGTTTTAGTTATAGTTAATATAAGCGCAGAGGCAGGTTTCGAGGATTTAATTAATTTATTCTATTTATCTATCGGTTTATAAGTAAAACGTAGTAGATATAGATTATTTAATACCGAGTGAGGATATAATTAAGTTCTAAAATTTAGATATAAAGGTCTTATCTCTATCCGATATAATTTCTTTAGGTATACCATAATTAGTAATAATATACTTAAGGAAAGTATAGGCATATTCTTCAGCATTACTTGCTTCTTTATACGGGATAAAGTAGGCATACTTCGTAAGTCGGTCTATAATAACGAGGACGCTATTAAAGTATACTCCTATAAGGGGTTCCTGAGACTTTGGTAGTTTAATAATAAAGTCGAGGGATATAGATTGCTAGGCTATTTATAGTATAGGTAGAGGTTATAGCATGCTATATAGCTAATATCGAGTAGGTTTGCTTTTGAGGCAGACCTCATAGTCCTTTATTGCTTTTTCTATACGTTCTCTAGTAATCTTTTTTCTATATTATTATTATAGTTATTTCTAGGTTTTCGTGACTCCTTAGTAACTATATACGGGATAGGTATAAAACTCCATAATTGCTTCGTTATCTAGTTTACTAGGCGGGCTAGTACTAGATCATCCAGCTATTATTAAGAGTTTAGTTGCTAGTACTAGGTCTCCGTTATCGTTTCCTTTGAGGATTACCTAGGTTTCTTCTAGTACTAGTATATTATAATCCGGTTATTAGCTAAGAGTATTAGCTCTGCTATTATCTAATCCTTTATAGTAGATAATCTAAAAGTTAAATTCTAAGAGGAATTCTAACTATCTAATTTATTATTTATTTAATACTTTCGAGGTAGTAAAGTATAAAAGGTTCTTATAGTCCGAGTATATAAATACTTCGTGAATAGTTCCTAAGAGTTCAGGTCTCTATTCCTTAAAGGCTTTAATAATTACTATAAGTTCCTTATTATAGATCTAGTAGTTAAGTTCGGGTCCGTGGAGTTTATATAAGAAGAAGGCGTATAAATATAATTATCCTTCTAAGTCTCGTTAGGATAGTTATACTCTAATTATATAGTCGGACGCGTCTAGTTCTATTTCGAACTATTTTACTAGATCTAGGATAATCAAAATAGGTTTGCTAGTAATAAGGTCCTTAATCTTTTAGAATACTACTTATTAAGGTTCCTCCTATATAAAGGGGGTATCTTTATAGCTAAGGCTAGTGAGAGCTATATTAATCTTGCTATAGTCTTTAATGAATTTCTAGTAGAAGTTAATAAATCCTAGGAATCCTTAGACTTCCTTAAGGTTATTAGATACTAGCTATTCTTTAATAGCTTTGACTTTATTTTCTAATATATAGACTTTTCTAGGGGTAATAGTAAATCCGAGGTATTCTACCTTCTGGGTGTGGAATTCGCTCTTTTCTAGTTTAACTAGGAGCTTAGCTTCCTAAAGAGCTTATAAGACGTGATATATATCCTCCTTATATTTCTTAAGTATTAGCGAGAAGATAAGAATATTATTAAGGTAAACTACTATATAAATATTAATATACTTATATAAGATGTAGTTAATTATATTTTAGAAAGTTGCAGGGGTATTAGTAAGACCGAAAGGTATAATAAGGTATTCGAAATATCCTTTTCTTATTCTAAAGGTAGTCTTCTATTCTTCTCCTTATTTTATTCTAATTAGGTTATAAGCTCCTTTGAGGTTAAGAGCTATAAACTAGTTAGCTCTATAGAGGAGTTGTTTTATTTTGTTAATAAGTAGTAGTAGATCGCGATTCTTAATCGTTATTTTATTAAATATATAATAGTTAACGCATAGTTATAGTTTTCTATTTTTCTTTAGTATAAATAGGATTAGGCTTCCTGCTAGTAATATTAAAGGTTTAATATAACCTTTCTTTAGGTTTTCTTCGAGGTACTTATCTAAGGCTTCTATTTCTATTAGATTAAGTCTATAGATCTTATTAAATCGTGGTTCTTTTCCTTCCTTAAGGGGGATTTTATAATCGAAACTAGTATATTTAAGCAGTCCGGTCTCTAGCTTAGCTATAAAGAGTTTATTATAAACTCTATATTCTTCTAGGATAGATAGAAGTAGATTATCTTTTTATTTGAGATCTATTATTATTAGTAGTTATAATATAGCTTCTTTCGCCTTGAGGTAGCAGATATATCGTTTTACTACTCCTTATTATATCGATCTATTTAAAGCTTAATTTTAATAGAGCTACTTAGGGACTAAATTATTATAATCCTAATAGAGTTAGCCTTTGCTCTAATCTATCTATAGGTTATTTGTTCGTAGCTAGGGTAGTCCTAGCACTATATTATATATTCCTATATTAGTAATATCGAATTGGATTCTTTCTTTCTAATCTAGGTAGCTTATCTTAAGGGGTGTAGTCTCATTATAGATAGTACCTCCTTTATACTTAAATCCTTCTCCTTCTGCTATATATAAGTAGTATAGTTATTCTTTTCCTCCCTATTATACTTCTAGCTTATTAATAGCTCGGGGGGCGATATAGTTAGCTTCGGCTCTGCTATTAATTAGCGCGAGCGTTATTTGCTAGTTAATAGTAACTTTAAGCTTAATATTACCCTTATATCCTTATAATATTTAGTAGATAGATCTTTTGCTTATTGCTTATTATAATCCTTCTTTAGTAGGCGAGTCTAGTTTTTTAACTACTTAGATAGTCCGGGGTAGGTAATCTATTTTCCTTCCCGTTATACCTTCGCGAGGCTGTTTTTATAAAGCCTAACCTATAGGGGCCTAGGTCCGTTCTTTGCGATTCTCTAGGAGTATGCTTTTTTCTAATAGTATACTTAGTACTTATCTTATTAGTATTTATCCCACTTTATTATATTATCGTATTAATATCTCATGGGAAATTATAGGCTGGGTTAGAAGATTATAAGGTTATCCTTAAATAATACTATAGTCTATCTAACTATAATAGATATTAAGTAGACTTCCTGGATAGGTTTATTATTATATCTTCTAGGGTAGAATTAGTAATTATACTTTTCTCCTATATATTCTTTATACTTATTATAAAAGCATTAAGGCTAGAAAAGGGTTTAATAGAGTTAGTAGTTGCTCCTTAGTGCGAGGTAGTCTTCTATATATAGTTAGGGAATATAGTCCTATTCTTATTAGTTTGCTAAAGTGCTATAAAAGTATTATTATTACTAATCCTAAAATATATTTATTTCCTAGTACTTTAGAAATTGCCTAGTCTTATCTTCTTAGTTATTAGGTTCCTCTTCAGAGCTAGAGTCGTCTATACTAGGGGTGAACCTATAGGCGATCTCTATCTAAGCACGTTATCGAGCAATATTACGAGGTTTATCTAAGTTATAAGGTAAACTCTCGCCTTCTCCAAAAGTCTAGTTACTAGTTATACTAAGAAGTTATTATTCTATTAGTAGGTTATGCTAATATTCTAGTTCTTTATTAGATTCTTTTTAACTTATTTTTTAAGTTCTTGGTTAATTTATTTAATCTTAGCGGGGTTTCTATATATATATCTTTATCGCTCTATATATATAAGCATAGCTTCGAGTTATCTTTCCTATACAGGGTTATATAGTTTATCTTAGATTTGTTCTAAGTATGCGAGTTTAGCTAACTAGAGGCGTGCGAGTTTTTGGTTATTATTATCCTCTAGTTCCTAGTAATATATAATAGAGGATATACTAACGGGTTCGAACCGTTGAATCTATAGCATCTCGTTAAGCTGTTCTCTAGGCTTTCTTGCTATTTTGCTATTATTAATATATATTATTACTAGGGTCCTAGGATAAGTATCCGAGGTAGTTATATTATATCCGGATCGTCCGAGGTTATTATCCCTTAGGTAGTGTCCTAATATCTCTTCATCTTCGAGATGAATTCGGCAATTATTATTATAGCATCCGGTCTAGGATAGCGATATATAGGGGGCTTTCGAGATCGTGTTGACTTATTATAGTCGCTCTGCTATAGGTTTCTAGGGAAGCTTCTTAGGTTATTTGCAGTCCTTGGCGATATAACCTTGCTTATTGTAGTTATAATACTTAGGGTTCTAGGGCTTTTTATTATTAGGCTTAGTTATTATGCTAAGATCTATAGGTCTACTATATTATCTATAGGCGGTACTTTGTCGAGTATTATTCTAGTTATTATAAGGCCTATTATTATTTCGTTAACTATTAAACTTATGTTGAGGCTGCTACTAGTACTTATATCCTAAATTAGGTCTATATCGTTTCTCGCCTTTTTCCTTATAGCATTCGAATAACTAGTTATTAATCTTAATCACAAGATCGGCATACTAGAGGAAGTTATTAGGGCGGTTAGCCTTAATAATCTCATCCTTAACTTCGTCTTTAAGACCTTAGTAGAATATAAAGATCTTAGTTTCTTTAGTAAGGTCGAGTTAGATGCTAAGTTATTAGAAGGTAATAGTAAAATCTTTAGCAGATTTAGTCTATTTGAGTTATAATAGTTCTTATTTAGCTTGCTGCTTTTTATTAGGGTCTTAGAAGAGCGAGCAGAGAGCGTCTTCAAATCCTTAGAAGTTGCTATAGATATCGCAAGTTTCTATAGAGCATTCTTCTAGGGTTTTATACTTAAGGAATTCTTCTTAGATAGGTTCGAACTACTTAAGGGCTCGTCCTCTGAGGTAAGTAGCTATATAGACTACCTTCTTAGTTTAATTAGTAAAATCGCTATAATAGAAGTTCTAGTAGTTCTTAACTTAAATTAGAAATCCTTTGAGATATCTAGGGGTATTATTATAGGTTATTAGGGGGCTAAGCTTAAGCTTCTATTATCCTCTAGTAGGGGTTATAATAATATTAGCAGTAGTGCATAGAGTTCTAACTTCTTCCTAGAGTTCTTCGATATTAGTATTGCTATTTTATCCTCTAAGATAGATAACTTTGTTTTCTAGGTCTGCGATATATTAAGGGCTATTTCCTAGTTATTATATTATTCTTTTGAGGCTCTAGAGTTCTATAGCGGTTTCGTTATATATAGTCTAGATTTTAGTAGTATTATTATCTCCTTTCTTAACTCTAGCTCGGAGTTAGTTATAGATATCTTTCTTTAGGGTTACCTTATTATTAGAGTCTATAGCTATAGGGGCTCTTTTAAGTTCTTTAGCTAGGTTTCGGACTAGTTATTATAAAAAAGAGGAGGTTCCCGGAGTAAGTAATTTAGCAGAGGCGCGAGAAGATATCCTTATCTATACTATTAGTAGTTTTTAATAGTTAACTTACTAAATAGGAGCAATTAAAGTATTACGGTTAGCTATCTAATAATAGGGTCTGCTAATAGAAGTTAGGGATTAAAACGTAGTAATAGTATATAGGGGTCGTGGTCTAGGTTATAGGTCATAGGCTATAGTAGATCGGATCTTTAGAGGCTAAGGTGATCAGTCTTAGACTTAATAAGTGATTCGTAGTAAAAATAAGCTAAGAGTATCCCTGAGGATAAATATAAAGATATTTATAAGTTAATTACTAAAGAGCTATAGGAGTCTGATTATAAACCGGGTTTAGGGTTATACTATATATAAGTCTTAAATAGTATACTTATTCGATCCTAAGTAATTACCTAGGTATATAAGGTAATCGCAATTAGTTAGTAAGTCTAACTAATTACTAAGCGTCTCTTCCTATGCTCTACTAATCGTTTCCTTATCTTATTATTATATAACTTATTCTATAGTTCTTCCGTACCGAGCGAGTCCCTATTATTCCCGTGATTCTATAGTATAAATATCCTATCCCAGCCGTTTAGCGGCTAAGTGGGTCGGTTGACTGTTATCCATGCATGACGGGTCGTAACATCGGTGTTACGCCCGCTGCAGTTGGTCCCTGTAGGCGCGTAGCTATATAGTGCAGAATAGGGGATAATAATACCAGAGGTATCATTACTGAAGCTTTTGCTTTATGCCATAGTTAGTTGCCCTGACCCGCTCGTAATATAATAATACCTCTAACCTGCGTAGAGGGGTTATGGGTTCAATTCCCGCACGCTGCGTGGGTAGTATATGCCTCCTATACTACATAGGGCGACCCGACCGTAGGCAGGCTATAATATAGATTAGTGCCCCACTAGCCTGGAGTTTCCCTATGTTATACCCGACTATTGCCGATTGGTCCTCGGCATAGGGATATGCCTCTTAGAGGGGAGATATAGTATTACGCCCGCTGCAGTTAGTCCCTATAGGCGCGTAGCTATATAGTGCAGAACAGGGGATAATGATACCAGAGGTATCATTACCGAAGCTTTTGCTTTGTGCCATAGTTGGTTGCCCTGACCCGCTCGTAACAATAGCGACTTCCTCGTTAAGGTTATTTAGAGCTAGGCTATAGCCTCCTATTAGAGTTGCTAATGATATAATACTAGAGGGACCCCTAAGGTATTTAGCGCTACTACTACCTCTGCTGCCTTAGAGCACTTAACTTAGTATATTATTATAAGCTTCCTACTCATATAAACTCTACTCTAATAAGGCTAAAGTAGCTATTATATCTATAGGATCTCTACCCTCTTAGATAAGGATTCTAATGCTAATACTCCCTCCTCTTTAATAGCCTTATCGGACCCTCCTCTATATAAGAGGGTATAGTATAATAATAGCAATATCCCTAAGGCTAAGATCTCAACTCTAAGGGATCTTTATATTGCCTCTGTTATCTCTACTAACCTCCCTTTTGCTTACTTTAAGAATACCTTCCTCTAATAGATCCTATAATACTATAATATAGAGGTTACTAGAGAGGTCCTATAGAGTCGTACGTCTATTCGGGACTACCTCTGCAACTTCTAGCAATATAGAGAAGCCTTCGTAAAGTCAGAGCTCTACTTAGTAATATCTAAAATATACCTTTTATTCGATCTATAGTTATCGCTTAATATTTACGCCTTTATAAGGGTTATATAATATTTTATTGATATTATTAGTATATTATAGTTATATCTCCTAGGCTTCTCTTAGCACTATAGAGATTATAGTAGTAATAACCTCTCAGAGACCCTCCTTAATATTATTAACCGATATAGGATATAGGACCGGATCGGAGTAACTATCTCTAATAACGCAACTAATAATAATACCTGCCTCCTTGCCTTCTACTAGGATATATCCCCTGAAATAACAAAGGAGGATATATAGGCCTGGCGTATAAGGTACTATAGCTATATACTTAATCTCGCAGCCTCGGCCTTTTTATTCGGTGCTAATAAGGAGACTCTCGAGGCTAAATCTAATTACTACTAGCTTATTAAATAATATAATAATAATCTTAACCTCTAGTATAAGCTTAGGCCTATTAGCTAGCTCCGGAATATTATTAAGTATATCTAAGCCTCTCTATAACGGACTAAATAATACTAGAAGGCTGCAGCTAAGATTAATAATAACTCTGCTAACTTCTAGATCTTCTCCGAGTCGTCCTATAAGGCCTAGCTTATCCTAAATAATAATACTCGCTAGAATAGTATATACCTTATAATTAAGAGAGCTATAAAGAAGAAGAACGAGATCTAGTTTTTTATATTATTAAATAATAATAATAATAATAATATTAAAAAGTATATCCTAGAAGCAGATCTACTATCTTCTAACAACTAGAAGGTTCTTACTAAGATAGGTGTAATCCTAGAGCCCTTTTATTATTAAACGAAGAGGTATAAGAGCTAGGGGGTTAGTAATAGGTATAGTCGACTTTAGGAGGTTATAATAGGCTTAGAATACCTCCTTTTATACCTTATTAACTAGAAGACCTACTACAACTCCATAATCTCTCTTAACGATCCTTTTAAGGAGTTGCAGCTATTATAAACCCGTTCAGGACGACCCCGATATAGTCGGTATAACTAACGAGCCCTCCCTAATTATATATATAAAGACTAGGCATCTCTAGCCTTATAGGTAGCCTCGCGATTTAACTCTCTTAACTAGTAGTAGCAATCCTTCCTCTATAGTAGTATTAAGTAGTTATTATAGAAGCTCTTTTACTACTATAATAAGTTAGGGGACTCTCTACTGCTTGCTAGTGCGATTATCCTCTATCTATTATTTAGGATCTCGTATTTATAAGACGTATAGAATAATAACTACTAAGAGGGATAGGTTGAGAAGGCTTAGAATATACTCACGGAGTATTTTAATAAGTAGTATTATTAGTATAGCGCGGAAGAGGATATCCCTAGCCCTACTAGCCCTGCTATTAACTATAAGGCTTAGGATAATAATAATACTTACTTCTAGCAGTATGTCACGAGCCTGGATGAGATCGTAGGGAAAAGGACTCATCGGACTACCCTATAGGAGTCTATAGAAGGGGGATACTAGGTGGCGCCTCAGATAACGGGCTACGCTAGGAGTCTATAGAAGGGGAATACTAGTAGCGCCCTAGGTAACGGGCTATCCTAGGGAAGTCTATAGATAGGGGGTACTAGGTAGCTCCCTAGATAAGTCCTCTAGCCCTTATATACCCTCATATAGTAGTTAGAGGGTTAGAGAAGAATAAACGTTATAACTTTATACCTATCTTTACTAACTCTTTTACTCTATACTATACCCCGTTTATAACACGTTCTTCTCTCTTACCTATGCTAATAGGGGTGCATACTATTAGAGTAGTACTATATATAATAACGATACCTACCTATAGGTCTACTAGGGAGGCAAGACCCCCCGCTAGATAGGAGCTACCAAATAGCTAAACTTAGGATAAGATACCTATTAATTAGAATAATAAAGAGAGTACTAATAAGGAACTAGTTAATTAATTAATAGAGGCTAAATTAGATTATCTTATTAAGGAGGAAGAAAAGAAGAGTTAACTAAAGCGTAAATAAGAATATCTTAAGGCCTTAAGAGCTGGCTAACTATTAATCCTAATAAATAACCCTACTACCTACTAGGTAGTTATTAGTAGCAACCCCGAGGCGAAGAAGCACTAGTTAGAACTTTAGGAGAAGCACCTCCTAACGCTTAGGTATAAAGGGGGCACCTAGACTAACTATAATTAATTTATATTTAACCTTAATATATAATTTGAAATAAACGAGATTACCTTAAACCTTAAGAAGGTGCTATATACTACTAGGTGCCTAGAAGGATTAGTAGCAAAGCAATAGACCTTATACCTTTCTATTAGATATAATAATAAGGCGAAGAATATTACTTAGATAATAATAGAGGACTAGTTAACTAATAGCATAGCTAATAAGGGGTCAAGGATCCTTAGTATATAAACTCAGCTTAAACAGGCCTACTAGCAACCGGGATAGTTATATTAGAACTTTATTAATTACTACGAAGGGATTAAGGTAGAGAGCCCCTACTAATAACTAGAGGAGATCCAGGTAGCTAATATAGTAGCTAGGTTAGACCCTAAGCTCTAATACTATATTATAGCGAATAGATTACTAAAATCGCAGCTCGAATTTAACGCAAGGGCTAGGAACGCCGAACTTATAATCAATATATAAGCATATAGGCTACTAGTAAGGAACTAGAGGACTAACTATAAGAAATAATAACTAGAGGGCTAAGCTACTAATCCAGAGGAATATACCAAGAATATAAGGGGGGACCGTAGCTATACTAATGCCTACTAGGAGCCTACTAAGGGCTTATTATAGGATACTAGGAGGGAAACTATTTATTATAGTTATAATAGGAAAGGCTATATCTTACTAAGGTGCCTATACTATAAGAAATATAGCTATACCTACTACGAAAGCAAACTATACCCTAGCGAATAACTAGAGGAGAACCGGGTAACTATGCGGATAGTTTAGTAGGATAGCGACTAGCTATATCGCTTCGAAATAATAATATAGGTCTAGGTTGGAGGTAGCTAGAAGACTAGTACTACGCTTATTAATTATAGAGCTAATAAAAATATTATAGACTAGAGGGTTATAACTAATACCTAACTAGAAGCTAATAACTTAGAACCCATAAGGGGAATATAGGCATCTAAGGGACTTAATTATAGTATATAGAAGTTAGTTACCCGAATAACTAATAGTATAGGTATCTAGTAGATAGTTTTATATAACTTCAGGATTAGTAATAGTAATAGCTATAATACTATCCTAGGGGTCCCTTAGTATATATTAGAGTGCCCTAATATTAATTAGAGGGAGTTAGGCTAGACCTTTCCCCTATATGAGAAGAGCATTTGCCCTATTATAACTAGAAAAGAGCTTAAGTACGTTAAAAATAAAGCAAGAGTAATACTTATAGGGGTACTACGGATTAACTAGATATTAACTACTACCTACTAGGAGTATAACTAGGAATCTAAAGATATTAAGAATATTAAACTAAAGATCCTACTAGAGTACTAGGATTTTGAAAAGGTATTTAATATTAACCTAGCAGGAACTATACCAGAGTTTAGAACTACTAGGAGCTACCCTATTAACCTAGAGCCTAGGACTAAGCCCCTATTTAGACCGTTCTACCTACTAGCTAAGAAGGAGTTAGAGGAGTTAAGGAACTATATCTATAAGGCCCTATAGAAGGGATAGATTTGCTTATTAATAAATCTAGTAGGGGTGCCAATCCTATTTATTCTAAAGAAGGGGGGTAAGTTGAGGTTATATATAGATTACTAGGGACTTAACCGGGTAACTATTAAGAATTATACCCCTCTCCCCTTAATTAATAAAATCCTTAATTAGCTCTCCTAAATAAAGCACTTCATAAAGCTCAACCTTAAAGATGCCTACTACTAGGTGAGGATCTAAGAGGGAGACGAGTAGAAAATAGCATTCTATATATAATATAGTTATTATAAATATTATATTATGCTATTTAGGCTCGTTAATATACCCGCTACCTTCTAAACGTTTATTAACGAGTTACTTATAGGCCTAGTTAACGTTATTTATATTATATATTTAGATAATATTTTAATATTTACTAATAATATAGACTCCTATATAGAGGTAGTAAGGCAGGTACTCACCCGGTTAGGAGCTAATAGCCTCTATGCGAACCCCGATAAGTACGAATTCTATAAGGAATAGATCGACTTTCTTAGGTTCGTGGTTTTATTAGATAGTATCGCTATAAAATAAGAGAGGGTCTAGGTAATTACTAAGTAGCTAGTACCTACTATAATATAATAAATTTAGCAATTTCTAAGATTTATAGGGTTTTATAAGAGATTTATTAAGAATTACTCCAAAATCTATAGCCTGCTTACTAACCGACTTGCTAATATAGCTAAAGGATAACTAGTTATAACTAGTAAGGTACTAGTTACCTTCTATTAGCTCCGCGCTTTATTTATAGAGGCACCTATTTTATAATACTTCGACCCTACGCTCCTAATTCGTATTAAAACTAACGTATTAGACTTTATAATAGGGGCGATATTAAGCTAGCTAGAGGGCGACGTATAGAGACTAGTAGCGTTTATATCTCAGAAGCTTAAGGGCGTATAACTATAGTATAGCACGCTAGAAGCAGAGCTACTAGCTATTAGGGAGGTAGCAGTGAGGTAGTAGCATTATTTGCTTTACTCTTAGTACTATATCTAGTTTATTACTAACTACCTAGGTTACTAGTACCTCGCTAATAAGAAGACGCTTAATAGCTATTAGGCATAGCTACTATAGGACCTATCGATATTCGACTTCGAAATCGAGTACTAGCTAGGTCGCTATAACCTAGCTAATAGCCTCTTACAAAGACCTAATTATACCCCTAAGGATATAGAGATTAAGGAAGCTGAGACTCGCTCCTATAGGACTTTTTATAACGGTTTAACTAACCTACTATCTAGAGGGTAGTTACTAGGGGATAATAAGATGCTTAACTATTAAAAACCTCTCCTGAATAACTCATACCCTCGCTTTAGGACTAAGTAAAGAGAGCCTAATAGAAAGACCCCTTTTATATTAATAAGGAGTAGGAATAATAAGGGATAAAGTAGTTACTAGATAATACTAGTACCCTATAATACTATAAGGGCCTATATATTCCTAATAACTATCCGCTTTAGAAAGAAGTCCTTAGAGCATTCTATAACGAACTATCTAGAAGTCACTAGGAGGTTACTAAGATACTAAAGAGGATTAGGAAGTTATTTTTCTAGAATTTATAGAAGAACGATATAAAGGAATATATTAAGATATATATAATATATTAGCGCACGAAACTAAGATACTACCTCCTATATAGCAAACTTATACCCCTACTAGTACTTACCCAGCCCTTTTAATAAATATCGATTAACTTTATCACTAAATTGCCGCTATCCCTCATAGTAGGGAATAAGCCTTATAATAGCATTCTTATTATTATTAACCGATTTACGAAATACTCCCTATATATCCCTACTAGGGAGTTACTTATAGCTAACGGGCTAGCTGCACTACTTACTAAATATATTTTCCTCATATTCAGGCTCCTAGAAGCTATTATATCTAACTAAGGATCGCTATTTACTAGTAATTTTTAAGCTAAAGTATGCTACCTACTAGTTATTAGGAGGAAACTCAGTACTGCCTTCTACTCCTAGACTAATAGCTAAATAGAACGCTAAAGTCAGAGCATCGAGCACTTTTTATAAGCATTCTATAATATTAACTAGGATAATTAGGCAATATAGCTCAACCTAGCTCAATTTATTTATAATAAGTCCTACTATAAGGCTACTGAGATACTACCTGCTGAACTACTAATAGGATATTCTCCCCATAGACCTAATAATATCGAACCCTAATAAAAGGTCTTAGTAGTCCTAGTAGCATATAACAGGGTTCAGGGTCTACTCACCTAGAGGTTAGCTATTACTAACCTACTTTATAAATATAATAAGGCATATAGCAAGTTCTATAATTAGAGGAGGACCCCTATTATTTTCGCTATAGGAGACCTTATATTACTTTTAACTAAAAATATTAAGCAAAGGCAGCCTTCTTAGAAACTTTCTAACAAATACCTAGGCCTATTTAGGATCTAATAGGTAATTAATAGGGGATGAGTATATAAGCTATAAATAGATAAAAACTACTAAATTTATAATATTTTCACGCTTATGCAATTAGAACCTTTTTTTAGCTTAGCCGTCTTACCACGAGAAATCCTAATTAATAATAATAATAATAATAATATCTATATAGTAGACTATATCATCACCTATAAGGGCCCCAGATAGAACCGTTAGTACCTTATCAAATAGAAGGGCTATAGTAAACTAGATAATTCATAGGAACCGCAACGTAATATATCTATTAATTTATAAAATAACTATAAAGCTAAATTATAAGCAGAAATATTACAATCCCTATATAATTCAACGGGTAACTAGTAGGTAGTTAGAAACTAGGTACGCTAGCCGGGTATTTCAATTTATTAGCCTGAAGGCCCCCTAATAAGGCGAGAAAATAAAAACCGCCCAAAGGCTACTAATAAGATAGAAAAGATAAAAACGAGGCCTAAAGGTAGCTATATATACCTAGAGCTTATTAGCAGCCTACTAGGGGCGCTCCTAAGAAATTTTAAATCCCCTAAGCGCTAGTACCTATCTTATTAGAGCTATTATCCTCGCTACTAGAGTTAGTAGTAATAACCTCGTGATTCTAAAAAAGTTAGAAATCGACTAAATAAGCACTAGAGAGGTACTAGCAGGGCTTATAAGGACTTATAACTTTATTATAGGAGTTAAGCAACTCCTAGGCGCATATAGCCTATAACTCCTATACCTCTGCCTAATACTTAGCGAATTGCTCTATCTTAGAGTAGTAATAGCAAAGCTCTTTATACTACTTATATAATAACTTAGTCTATTTCTCTACCTCCTTAGAGAGGTGCTACTAGTAAGTAGTAGCTTCCTCTAAGGTAGCTACCTAGTAGTCCTCTATCTCTATAGAGATTTTAGCCTCCTTAGCTTTATACTTCTCGGGTATAATATTAGTATTATTCTTCTTAGCCTAGAGGGCCTTCTTTACTATAAGCTAGGTAGCGAGGATCTCCTCCTAAGTATAATTAGATGCTAATAATAAAGCACTAGAGAGGTACTAGGTAACCTACCTTATTCTTATTATACTAAGATAAAATATCAGGCTTAGTACTACCCTTATCTATAAGGCGCTTAAGCTTATTAGCAGCGCCTATTATATAATAAGTAGGCTATAGGGAGTTAGTAGCTAAGGATTAGAAAATAAATATAAAATTTATATTAATATAAGCTTTTCTATTACCTATTTTAATATAATACTTATATTTAGTTAAAGTATCTAGAATTATATGAATTAGTAATAAATTCTAAAGCTAAAAGCTAGTAAAGTACTAGATAAGTACTAGCTAAGGACTAGGTGTTTACTATTACTCTCAAAATAAATAATTAAGCTTGCGAAGAGCTTAATTTCAGGGATATCACCCTTAGGGGGCTCCTACTTCGCTTATACTAGGAGGTAGTAGCAGCAGGAGCACCCCTAGAGCTCACCTATTATTAAGATATAGGAAGCATCTAGCATATTAGCGGGAAAGGGGGCAGCGTTATTAGCAGTAGAAGATATAATAATAGATTCGTTATATAATAATTAAGATAAAGTTAATAATAAGGGAGCGGGAGACTAATAGCAACTTATTAGTATTATAAATCTAAAGAAGTAAGAGGAAGGGTTTTAGGTAGGGTGAAATTTCGAATAATATTTATACTTTTTTAACTTAACGCTAAAGTTAGCTTTCTACGCAGCTAAAAGGAGGATAACCCCTAGATTATTATATTATTCAGCTTTATTCAACCCTACTATAAATAGGGAGGCACTAGGTAACCATAGGATAACTACTAGCTAACCCCTATATAATAATAACGAACGCTTTCACCCCTAGAGGGAGAATATCTTTATTACCCCTATAAGCTACTAAAAAATATAATAACGAGCAGAAAATATGATAATTCAGAGGGTAAAATCAAAGCAATAAAAACGAGCCTAAATAATAATACGTTTAGGTATAACCCTACGAAGGAAAGAATAACCCTTGCGAGGGAGTTTAGCTATAAGTATTTAGATAACTATTAGGTAGCCCTAGACCTTTTAGATAGAGAGCTATAAGACTAACTAGGGTAGAGGATAGATACCCTACTACTAGCTAACTACTCCTCTAAGCGCTTCTAATTACTTTTTATTTTATATAAAAAGCTATAAGAGTAGCTAGGGTAGAGGATAGGTACCTTACTACTAGCTAACTACTCCTCTAAGCTTCTCTAAACTATTTATATAGAAAGCTATAAGAGTAGCTAGGGTAGAGGATAGATACCTTATTACTAGCTAACTACTCCTCTAAGCTTCTCTAAACTATAAAGTCCCTTAATACTTAGATATAGAGCTATAAGAGTAGCTAGGGTAGAGGATAAAGTGCCCTATTACTAGCTAACTACTCTTCTAAGCTACCTAGCTATTTAAGGAAGAGTTATATAGCTAGACCTAGGGATATTAAATTCTAGACCTATAGGAACTATAAACTAGGAAAGCTTATAAGAAATAACTAGATAGGTATTAGGTACCCTCTAGATAACTATAGAGTAGCCTAGTCTAAGGATAGACTAGTTTAGAGAGGGGGGATTATATTATAAGCCTAAATAAGATTATAGGGAAAAGGACTTATTAGATTACCCTATAGGAGTCTATAGAAGGGGGATACTAGGTAGCGCCTCGGATAATAAGCTATGCTAGGAGTCTATAGAAGGGGAATACTAGTAGCACCCCGGGTAACGGGCTATCCTAGGGAAGTCTATAGATAGGGGGCACCGGGTAGCTCCCTAGATAAGTCCTCTAGCCCTCATATACCTTTATATAGTAGTTAGAGGGTTAGAGAAGAATGAATATTATAACTTTGCACCTATCTATACTAACTCTTTCACTCTGCACCATACCCCGTTTGTGACATAGTAGGTTAATAGCTAGCGCTAGCAAACCCCACCCTAGATAGATAAGCTCGATCTATACCTCTATTAACCTCTAGAGAAGACCTCCGATCCTATCTAATAGTAGTTAGACTATTCAGAGACCTTCCTAGCGCTCTCCTAGCTTACGATCGACGTCTTCGCTATACTAGTAATAGTAGCTAATTACGAGAGGGCTTTTAGTACTATAAAGTTAACCCTTATATTATAGAGGATAAGTATAAAGCTAGATACTATAGAGAAGCTCTAGCTATTAAAAAACTAGATCAAAAGGGGGGTTATACTACTGAATAATAGCTTTAGATAGCTAGGTATATCGTGAATAGCTTTATTATATAGGTTACGTATTTTTATATAGTAACTTGAATTAACTTATCTATAAGTTACCTAAGTAATCAAAAACACTAAAAAAAATCTCATCAATAGCAAGTTTAGGGGTCAAAATTGACTTGATTGCACTTGCGGCAGCGCTGGTATAAAGCCAGATGCTGCGAAGTTCCATCTTCTATTGCGCGCAGAAAATTGTCGTGTGACTGGTCACTGTGTACCGTCGTACAGATGTGTGGGGGCACAAGTGTCCTGATCTTGTCTTTTCTTTGCAACCAGGCGTAGCGCATCTCGACAGTATCTTTGGCCCAAAACCGAGCAGATTGGGTCAAGCGAAGGCGTTTGAAGTTCGGGTCCATGATAGCATCTTGTGTATCTAGTTAATGCCGTAAAGGCTGAGGGAACTTCGCCATTCCGTTTCGTCGTCGCCCCAAACATCTTCGTCGTCTCTTTCTAGGTTTGCGATGAAGAAGTCATCAAACGTCATTTGGAGGCCCCCGTCATACGGGTCGGTTTCTCGACGAGGATGTCCATCTGGCCAAGCTGACCATTGCTGCCAGAGTTGCTCTGCTTTCCCCTGTGAGAAACCAATCTCGACAAGTGTTTTGAGGGAGATTATAGAGTCTGTAGACATTGTGGCTGCAGAAGGATTATTGTGTTGGCGAAAGTGTTGATGAAGTTAAAAAATAGGAGTGAGCTTGGTTGTCTACTTAAAGCATGGCATCGCGATGGCCGGAAAGTGACTTCGACGCAATGTGAGTTTGTGTACCTTGCGCGAGTCTTGAAATCGAAATCATGAAGCAACCTGGATTGCAGTTTGAATGATTGAGAGGGAGCGTAAAGACGCAGAGAAGGCCGCCTTCAAGTAGATCGAACTATGCACATACCAAAGAGATGCTGTTATCCGAGCACTCAACCAGCTGACCTATCTGTACCACCATTGTGTCCTTTGGATGAGTCAACTCAGAAAGGTTTTCATCTTCAGATTAAAGTTCACTTTCCGCCCTCGCTTGCCATGGACTCAATTCTGCTCGTTTTTTCAATGTTTCTGCACGGTTAGCTGGATACGTCCGCTTGGATATCGTAATAAAGAGTAAGTTGTGGTAAGCACTGATAAGCTGCATAAACTACTTGATATAGCTATAATGGCAGGCGAGATGTACCTCTCTGTCAATGTTTTCACAACTTCGCTGACACCATTCTTTTCTTGAATTTGTTTAGTGTATCGTGGCGCTGACAACTCGTCCCCGTTTCTTGGTGAGGAAATGCTCATAAACTATTCTCGGACGTGATTGGTAGATTTGAGCTGTGTTGATTTGTCGACAACACTTAGTGATTTATTGGCCGCTCCGAGAGCAACTGACGGTACTGGCCCCGGGCCTTTTTATCGAGATGAAGGACTACCTAGTGAATCCCAGAGATTGTCTTCGTATAACTTGAATTCCGCGGGTGCATGTGGCTTGAGTTGTTGTTGTTGTTCCTGTAGTTGCATTGCTTGTGTCTGCCTTCCTCTTCCGCCTGTGCTGTCTTCTCTTGGCTTTAGTAACGCACTTGTCTTCGATGCAGGCTTGCCATCTCCAGCTGATATTTTTGGTCGCTGTTTCCATTGCAAAAATTCTTCGTCAGACACTCCCCAGCCGAGGATCGCGTCTAGCATCTCGGACCGGACCACTTTGGTCGGTTCCCCGGCGACGGCACGGTCTGCGTCTTTGCCGGCCAGAACTAGTAATCCGTCAGGACGTATGGCTTGCTCAATACCCGGGAATACTTGGCGCTGGTCAGTTTCGACGGTACTCGTGACCTTGGGGCTCCTTTTCTTTATGACTTTCTAAGTGGAACCGTAAAACTTCGTTGGACACGAGCTTAGGTTGATTACTCGTTTAACACGATGTATCTCGGTTTAAGTCCCCACTACTCCACGACGGCACCCTGAACAGAAGGCATAGATCCTCTGAAACTTCAATACAAGCATTTTGATGCATGTTTCCAATAAGCGTCCGTTTCGCCGAAGAGTTCTCTAATATACTCGTTAATCAGATCACCTGGGATTTGCGTATCGCTAGAACCACTATCAGCAGTCCGAGAAGAATTCATAGGTGCCATTGAAATCGGGTACTGATTCGCAAATGCTTACTCAACAAGAAAAGTAGTCTTGGGCCTAGCTGCCGCTCAGCGCTACATCAAGGACAATCGAAGCCGGACAATCGTAAGCGACATAAATCATAACATCAACCTCGTGACATTGAGCTACATTTTGGCGTTGGAGGCTGACAATCTTCCGGTTGCAACCTCCAATCGTCCATCCTTCGCATTACCCTTGAGACGAAAAATCGGCAATAATCTCGTCCTCTGCGATGGTTTTCAGTCAGCCCTAAGGCATGTGTAGCCCTAAAGTCAATCGTTCGCGGCCGCCATGAATACTGAGTACTGTCTCTTAAGAGTTCCAAGCTGAGTTCAGCTCCCAAGAAGATCGGTGTATTAATTACGAGTGCAAAATAACGAAATTAAAGCAAAAGGATCAAAGTCGTTAGTGCCCATGCGGATTCTTGAACACATGCCTATAGGAGGAGCCAAAGTCACCGTGCCTAACCGTATTCATGTCCTGGGTCATTCTTCGTGACTTTCGCTCTGAAGTGCTTATATTTGCAAAGTCACTCACCTGATGTACACCAGCCGCTCGTCGACCGTTCACCCTCTATGAAACTTGTCCTATGTGTCCACGTCGGGGAATTCTGTGGCCCTGTCCGCTGTCCAACCATCTCCTTATGATGTTGTGGAAGCCGTCTATCTGATGGCAATGGAATGTCGAAACTCGAGGGATGCATACGGCTCCGAAGCTGTGAAAGCCAGTCTTTCCTTGCTGTCCACGTATGGTCTCATATGTAACAAAATCTCCCATACCCAGCCGTATGTACACTGAGGTACAGCAATTGCTTACTCGCCTCTGAACGTCCTTTGCCTCTATAGGCTACAAACGCTATTTACAGACCGCTGTTCTTAAGATAGGTCTGACCAGTGGCTAGGTGCCAGAGTTGAGGGAGGCTTCACGTTCCAAAATACTAGAAGAACTGCTCTAAGTTGTGACTCAGACATATGAATGGCTGCAAAATTCGCCTTGCGATGCCTTGCCCAACCAAGCGTGAAACTACCTGACCATTCAACCACCAAGTCTCCCAGTAGAGGAGGTCAGTGCTGGTACTAGATTCAAAGCGGCCGACTTACTCGTCGTTAATCCTGGTTCTGGCAAATGTGAAAATTCGCGGGGAAAAAAAGATTTCTTCGCCGAGTTGCT
The DNA here is from genome assembly GCA_026260285.1 of Colletotrichum sansevieriae. Classification (NCBI taxonomy): domain Eukaryota; kingdom Fungi; phylum Ascomycota; class Sordariomycetes; order Glomerellales; family Glomerellaceae; genus Colletotrichum; species Colletotrichum sansevieriae. The sequence goes on from JAOQIF010000011.1 coordinate 123,485, forward strand.
TGATACGTCGGGGCGATGAGAGTAGGTACTTTAATAAAAAGGCCCTGAACTTCGTAAACTTAGCTAATTCAGGGAGCTCAGTGGCTTAAACCCGCAAAAAGTGAAAGCTGTGTCCGGTTTGAAGAGTCACTCCTTATTTCTATAATTGATCTGTATCCCTTGAACTTTTGCTTTACTCTTGCAAGATCCTGACATCCAGAGCTTTAAGTTTTCTGACACAGAGTAGGCTAGTTCTCCAGAAACTGGATAAATCTGCATGCTCAAGGCCTCTTCAATAAGACGGACCACAAACACAACCACGATAAAACATAAACTAGAGGTCTCTAGAGTGCGCAAAGCGTTGGCGTATTGGGCTGAGAGGTGATGACAGAGGGGAAGGGGCTCGTTGACTTGTGATGTATATGTGTGGAAAATTGTGCTCATTCGACTGGTTTATAGTGATCTTTCATAACCAGAATAACGAGGTTTCCAAGCTATGATTTAAATGAATCCTCCTGTCTATTGTTCAAACCACTTGATCTGTGAGCTCCCGTGCCTTATCTGCAGCTTCGTAGGTTTGGCTGAGCGAATCATCCTTGTCCTCGTAAGGTTTCACGCCCATATGCTGCCACGTCCTCTTAATCATCAAAGTAATATCCTTTTCCTTCCCGTTCATGAGAAACTCCGTATCCCCACTTCCAAAAGCGGTGACCGACTTGTGCTACGATGACGTTAGATTTTGGTGACCTTTCCCTGTTGGAGCAACGAGGCCATCAAACTTACCAGGCCAAGAGTTAGCTTGATAACCGCATCGGCCCAAGCGGGCTGGTAGAAGTGTGCTGGCTTCTTGCCTTGCAGAGAAAGTATGAGATTATCTGCGGCAAACATGGCTTGCTTCATGGCAGCGCGAGCGTTTGGGTTCGTAACCCCAGCTTCGGCAACATCGCCGCAAACATAGATGTTGGGAAGTGAATCAACGTCGATCTGCATCGTAGGCTTAACCTTGATGCGCCCCGACTTAGCGATAGCTTCAGGTGCCAATTCCTGGACTAGTTGAGAACAGGGCTGTTGGCCAACAGCATTTACCTACGTGTTCACCATCAGAAGATTGTACGGCATCGGCATCGTCCACTTTCAAAGGAGAACTTACCAAAAAGTCGCATTCAATTCTTCGACCTGAACGTAGAGTGATGTGGTTGTCAACTGGAGTGTTAGAAGTAGTTCGTTCGCCCAAAATAACTTCGACCCCGAGATCCTTCAGGCCTTTGAGGGCCGCAGCCTGAAGCTCTGGGCCGAAACGGTTCATGACTGCGTCTCTTGAATGAACCAAAGTCACATTCTTTTCAGGGTACTGGTCTTTGGCATCAGTAGCAAGTTCAACGCCGGCAGCGCCGCCGCCAACGACTACCAGATTCTTGGCGGCCTTGATGCTTTGCTGGAACTGTTGCAGAAGCAGGACCCCCTCCGGTTTACTTGTTGAGCCCACCCTGGAGGGAAGAGACATGCCGACTCCCGAACCGGTTGCGATGACCATGTGCGAGTACGGAATCTCTTCTCCGCTGCCTTCAATCGTGACAGTTGTTTCACTGATTGTAGAAACGCGGTCATGGATCAATCGCACCACGGCGGCAGAGTCCTTAGGCAGGTAGTGACCGTAGGGGATGAACGTCTTTGCCTCGTGTCCTTGGATGACGCAAAAGCGCGGCAGAGTCCAAGTGAACTGCCAATGGCTGTTTGGCTCGACGATGATCAAGCGGTAGGGACCATCCGCCGGGAGTGCTGCCGCAATCAATCGGGCTGCATGATATCCTGCGAATGATGCGCCGACGATGACGATATTGATGGCATCGGTCTCTCCATTTTTAGATGAGGCACCGAAAGAGATTTTCCTCGTCGTGTAGGTCCGCGCGAAAATGTCCCCGAAAATTCGTAGTGAGTGGCCGACGAGTCTCACAAAAAGGATTAGCTTCTTCACCTTCTTGACGAGGATAGACGCCATGGCGGTGGGACCTGCGATGGATAGGTTTCTGAGCAAAACGATGCGATACAAATCGTAGATGAGATTGCGAATTACGATATCAGGTGACTGGTAGATCTTCGCCGGAGGAAAGGGCAACAAACACTAAGGTAACGCCAAGGAGTCGGGGCATAGTCGGGGCTCACCAGAGGGACGTGTTCATACTTATCTGATGCGATTGATTAGATCTTGAGGGGCTGTTCAGCGCAGCGAATTCCGGTGCCAAATTCGGCTTTCGATTGACCGAGAACGGCTCGGCCGAAGAGACCCCCGAAACCCCGAGTTTTCGGCGTGGAGCGTCTGAACGGAGGCGGGTTGGGAAATTTTTTTAAATTCGGCTTATTCGGCTGGCTAACAAACTTGCTCCTCAACGATGTCTCTATGGCTCTCTGGGTATCTTACGAGTTCTCAGCAGAATAGGAACTCTTCTTTGAATTTCTCGGCAACGTACCCGAGAAATTTGTCTGCATGCATGACCAACGCAATCAAACTAGGCGAGCTGCTGAACGATGAGAGACGCATCGAAACATGGTTTCCAGTCTAGCCCGGCGTCCCCACTCGATTGCGTTTATGCAGTTGATGAAAAAATTTCTCTTCCTCAAAGAACATTGGTAGTTTGGTACAGCATATGAACTGCTCAGGGGGCGTGATGAGAACATCAACCGACAGTTCCGTTAACCGAGTGACTTGCATGTCGGATAAGGGAATCTCCTGGTCTGGAACCTTGAGCCCACCTTACACTAGTCGTATGCAAGGAGCTTCTCCTGGAATCGAGTCATGGGTTTTAGCGATGACCCCCAGCCAGCTTGAGATTGGGCACCGCTTTACCGTTTCCAGAAGCAGACCATTCGAGCAGGAACTTTTGAATGCAGCTGGTATAATTGCCAAAGGGAACTCCGTGAGTATCGAATCACCACTCGAAAGCCAGAACGCCGACACTAAAACGTGGAACCTACTCTACATCCGCACCTCCTGAACCTGGACCTCAATAGCCACGGACCCATGGCTAGCCTTTTGGTCATTCGCGACTGCGTCCACAATAGGTGTGGCTGCCACTCTCTTGGCCCCGCTAAAGGGAGGATACCCGGCGGCACGCCACTCCTTGAAAGTCATGCCACCTGCGCAGGCAGGCATCTTCACCATCAGTGGCACTTCCGTATCGGTGGAGGCCCCAGTAATCTCAGGCTTGTGTACGACTTTTTCATCCAGGGTCTCGTAACCCATCTTCTCGTACAGCTTGTAGGTCGAAGGAGATGACTCGAAGTACAAGGGGATTCCCAGGCTGTCACTGAGTTCCATTCCCCACTTGCACCACAGAGCACCGGCCTTTTTGCCCTGGTGCTTGGGGTCGACAGCGATGACATGGCAGTCTGTGAAGCTGGGGTCAGTTTTGCAATGGGGGGGGGGGTTGCACCGGGGCTGATGTAACTAACATATGTAGCGGCGGCCCCCAAACAGTTTCTCGCGGACTTCATGCAAGGAACTCAGAATTGCGTCGGCCCGCTTCCTCTCTTCGCCTTCGAGCCAAGCAGCGCCGAGGTATTTGCGCTCTTCGACACTGCGCTCTTGTAGGTAGATGTCGCCAAGAGCCATACCGACAATCTCCCCTGTCTCGGTGTCGACACACTTGTACGCATATTGGTGGTTGCATTGCTGCCACCAAGCCAGAGTTCCCGCGGCGTGCGCTTTGCGGAAAGCTTCAGATTCTGTTCCGCCTGGGAACAGGATCTGAATCATAACCTCGCCCATGCTATCGTTCTTAAACGCGTTGAAGTACACATCGAAGATCTTCTCGATGTCGGTGATCAACGCGGGCAGAATGGCGTATCCCATGGTCGCGGATGTCCGAAGGATTCGTGAATAGGGAGCGAAACGATATGACGGTTCGAATTGACGGATATCGAAGGATTATGAACTTCACAATAATGGCAAACAACTTGGAGACGATGACAGTATTATTTATACTATTGGTGCCATTCACATGTACTTAAAGGAATTGAGAGATGCCTGACAGGCCCACCTCGTCCCAAGCAAGACTGATAAAATCGCGTTATGTCGAACCCCTCTTCCGCGCCCTCCCTGATCTGGCCGGATCGTCAGCCATGATTGAGACATCTTCGTACACTCAGGACACATCCTGGTTTTTGTGGCTAAGGTTCAGCTACTATCAATGGTCAACAGTCTCGCTAAACTCCGTTGCTCGGCGCAGTTCGGATCTCGGTCCAGGCTATTTGTAGTTTAAAGTTATCAGATCCGCATTTCTAGCAACAGAAGCTTTGCCCAGTAACCTTGTGTCTCCGCTCTGCTGGCACGCCTGCTAAGATTACGGGTCAATGCGGCCCACCGAGAAGAACACTGGAAGGGCCAGATCCCTGCCGATTTTCGAAAGTTCTGCAAGGCAGATGTGCACATCTCCCAAGAAGTCTGCCCTTATCTTTGCCATCTCCGTCGAGGTCTGCCGATTCGTGACCAAGAGGTAGTTCGCTATGAGATATCCTCCGACATCGACGCTAACAAGAGAGACAGATATTGTGTCCTCTTCAACCAGTTGCAAGCGAGCTAGATGTAACCTACTGTTGGCCACTTTGTGGCGTTCGCGCTCTCAAACGGTCTGCTGCCCGAGCTCAACACTAGTTTTCAGCTGATGTAGCCAAGCCAAATTATCTGATCCGCCATCATGGAGCTATAGCTTTTATCTGATCAATCTGGCCAATTAGGTAGGCCTTTGAGGTCTCGAACTGCGGCACCCTTACCGGAGCACCGGTGATTTTGAGACTAGGACACTTCCAATGACAGGGGTATGGATCGTTAGCGTAGCATCTGATTAAGCGAAGAGGTTCTGAAGTTCAATGCCCGCATGCTCCTTCTCTTTCAAGACAACGGTCCGTCGTTCGTTCGAATGGGGCAACGGATCCGTCTTATTGGTGTTGGAACTCCCCACGACGAAATGCTCTCTGGGATTGCCAACATCCACTTCATCGTGCCTCGTGAGATGCAGAACAACGAGACAGCTTTCTTGGAGCCATGGTACCGGAACAGATGTGAAATTGCCCATTGACCAATCGGTACTCGGGTTAGAGACTAGAGATCCTCTTAGGCCACACCACCGGCTGGGCGTGGAATTGCGTCTTTCCTGTGCATCCGTCAGCTTGCATTGCATCCCAGGAACTTGTGCCGCCAGTAGACGTGTGAATTTGATTTGGTTTTCGGGCATAAGTGTGCTGCTGCAATCAGCTAGCCTGGCTGGGTGCTACGAGGCAGATGGGAAGGAGGACTCAACCATATTCAAGATTATTGATCCCATTGTGTATGAGCCGAATACGAACCTCGCCGTCTCCTGGGAAATATCACATGGCAACGCGATCAATATGGCAAATGGAGCAGCTTCTCTTATGTTTTCTACTACGTAACCGCTGAAGGCTTTAGGTCAGGAGAACCTGCTGTTCACAAAAAAAACCCGTGGAATACAATCATCTCAATTAGGTCTGTGTTACGCTATTCTTGTGTGAATACTGGATACTTGTGGGATAACGGAATCTCTCAACCGCATTTCTTCTACCTATACATGGTGAAACAGAACAAAATAATTGCTATTTTCTAAGATTGTCTCTTCGGGAGGCGAGGATGCCTGTGAGCTGGGGTATCCCACTAAGGGGGACAAAGATACATTTGCAACACAATAGCTGATCACTTACCCATCATCCATAGGCAGGTATAGTAGCGAGATTGAAGAATGCACACAAACCTGAAAGACTCCTTGGCTGGATCGAAATCTTGGGCACATGGTAGCCCAATTCAGCTATGCATCGAAAACAGCTACATGCATGTAACTCGGAGAGTCAGCGAAACTGCGATTCGAATATTCGTACGGATCTCAGGGGCTGAAAAGGAGGGATAATACACTGTTTCCTCGATGGACTTCTGAATCACTTAGCGGCATCAAAGTTCCTCGCTGACAGCATCCAGGTCAAGTCGACCGCCGATGTGATCAGTGGAAAAACAAGCTCTCTCATCCTGACAGTTTCTGATGCATTGCCAACCTGCTTGCATTTTTTGTAGTAGAGCGTGACCAATCTTCGCAGCCGCCGTCGCCCGAACCTCCATGTTCATTATCCTCGACCGGATCCTCCGACTACTGATTTGAGCGAGTGAGCTAACGGAACTTGGATTCACATGCAGCGCATAATGTGTGATACGCAGCTAAAAGTACAGCGTAGGCTGCTTGATTCAACCGATACCTAGGCACCGTTCCCACCGTGAGCATGCGGCTCGTCTACAAGAGAGTCTCTTTCCTGATGATGAAGGGTCTTTTCACTCCTGACTACCTTGAACTCAATAGGCAAACGGCCGACATAACCATTTTCGATACTAACTAAGAGGGTTTAGCCTCAAAAACATCACAAAGGTTTAAAGTACACTTATAGAGAAGAATAGATACTAGTTCCACCAGTACAGGAATCCAAGGTGTGAGAGCAAGTGCCTGACCTGGGCTCCAGGTATCTTCAGCTCTCCAGTAAGCGCCGCTGAAGTAAATTACGAGGATGATCCAGGCACCCCACATGCAGATGAAGTTGAAGCTGGCATACAGAATCATAGCACCTTTCGCGATCTTGTTGAGCCACTTCGCTTGCCACAACTTGCGATTATTGCGCCGGTAGAAGCAGAGCACTACGCTGAGACACAGTCCGAAGAGGGGTGGCATCCAGACCATGGCGGCCATGGTAAACATGGCAGCTGATACTGCGGCATCGGGCGAATGATATCCGGGACAGAGACCAATTATCCGCTGATAATGGGAGTAATCCTCTTGAGCATTGTTTGTGCAAAGAATCCAAGCCGCTGTGTGGATGACGAAAAGTCCAATGAGTACAGCCTCTTTGAGCCAGCTCCGGCGAACAGAGTTGAGAATGAGTGGAAGAATGGCTGCCAAGGGATAGAATGCGAAAGCCGAGACGGTGAGCTGCAGAGAAGAGCTGTATCGGTAGGCGGATGGTGAAACCTGCTCGTAGATTACGGTCGCCTGGATGCCGAGGGAGAGGAAGGCAGCAGCGGTAAAGAAGTCGTATATCGTGCCTCTGAGCGCATCGTTGACGCGACCAAAAGTCCTGGATTTATGAGGGCCTCGTCAGTCGCGCTGGCATTAGTCTTACTTCGTTGAAAGAAGTTCCAGATCGCGAACGCGCAGTAGACTGTCAACAGAAAGGACTCGAGGCCGTATGAGGCAAGGATCTGAGATATGTTAGAACAGAATTGGGGTTCAAGGAAGAATTCTTACCCCAAAACCTGCAAGACCGCCCTCAACTTCAGAGCCGAATGTACGACAAAGTTCTGGCCGACAAACGGAAATCTTGTGAACTTCGGAGGCAAGAGTGCTTCTGTTTGACCTCGCCCACTCATGCCAATCGATGATCTGCGCATTGCTTGGCTGCGTTCCGTTTGTTTCTGGTAAAACGGCGCGCCAGAAGCTTCCCACTATGGGAAATGGCGGCTCGTGTTCACTGCTCACTACCCAAGCTGCGTAATCGCCAAATGCTGAGCAATTCTGGGAAACGTCAAGCTCAGTCCATTTCGGGCCTCCCCAGGGAAAGCTAGCCATGACTGCTGAAAGACTAGCTGCCACGATCAGGAGGCGCTCTGGATGTCTCCAACTGAGTCAGAAAGCAGTTTTCGAGTTAATAGCGGGTGATGCAGATAGAGGAATTGTCAGACGCGGCACGAAAGGGAGAGCATCATCACTTTGCCATCGTGTGCTGATTTGAATCTGAGCCCCCTGAAAGCCAGAAGGATTCGCTCACTTTACGTGCCACTAGGGTGACAATTCGCCGGGAGGTACATGGGAGAAGGCGCCAAGAACGCTGCAGCTCGCAGTACCGAGATGAAAATGTCTCTCATGCTTTCTCTTGATTGTTTAGTGCTGCGCGTCCAAAGGACTTTAGTCCTGATACGCTTCGTATTCACCCAGACATCGTCTCATCCCTCAGGCTCTGGCGTTGTAATCTGAATTTTGCGAAGGGGCAAGAATGCTCTTCTTGGATTTGGACCTTTTGAACAGCCGCGAGGCAATGCATCAGCACCAAGGTGTTCGGGATTTGTCATTGTTGCTTGGGCTAACACAGCGTGAGAAAGTCGTGAAACTCCGGAAATAACTTCAGTGTTTCTCAACGCAACGAAGATGAGAGTCTGTGGCTCAGGTGCCCAATGAGATGGGAGCTTGAACCGCAGCGAATCCGCAGACGTCTCCTAGTAAACACTCAAAACCCAGAATTCAGCAGATGGAAAGCAAGGACATTAAGAATGACGATGTCATACAAGGACGAATGGTGGCCTGAGAAATACTAATTCATACAGAATCTTCTCTTCCAATATCTATGCCTTAAATGGATAATTAGGCGCCCCTTATTCTTGGAAGTAATCGCTCTGGACCGACCGTATCACCGGCTTCATGCTGGCTCTCAGTGTGCGAACCGGAAGTCAAGCCTCTGCTGGCCCTCATCTGTAGTGGTCAGGGTGTATTCCTCCTGTTGCTGCTTGGTCATGGAGTTCCATGTCCTGTCGCGGACCTTGTTACGCCAAATATAGAACAGCTTGACCAGATAGAAAAGCACAATATTGAAACAGCAGATTCCGAGAAGAACCTTGTTCCCGCGACGGTATAGGGGCTGGTCGTCGTCGCGGTAGATGTTCGAGGCCGCAATATTACCTGCCTGTACAAACATGTTATAGAGTGCCGCGCTCACCGCTCTTGTCCTTACTGCGTTGCTGTTTTTCGCATTCCATCCTACGAGAATCGCGTGGCAATATGGATAACTCAGGAGCCCGGTCAACAGGGCGTACCTCACCCACGTGCTGGAGTCCGCCGGCAACGCCACGAGCGCGACCAGCCATGGAAAAATCCAAATGTTGGAGATGGACGACACGATGGCTCGCTCCTTGAATTTTCCGGATACCCATGAGATGATCAGGAGATTTACCGCGAACATGAATTGCGACGGGATTGCGAGAAGGTTGGCCTGGAACACAGAGAATCCCAGCCTGCGGAGGATGTACGACAAGTAGTTGCTCGGCGGAGACGGCGGGATGTATGTGGTCAAGCCAATGAGGTACAGCGGCCACTGTTCCCAGTCCTTGACGACTTTCAAGAGTTGCACCGGTCCGACAGCTTCACGGTTGTGCATGTCGCCCTTGCTCGGGTCATCTCGAAGCAAACGATTGACCATGATGTACTCCTCGTGGTCGGTGAACCATCCGTTCTTACCCCTAAACCAGTTTTTCGTCTGGCAGGGGCCGGGGGGCATCAAACCCCACGAAAAGATGCCGATGATGAGTGTCACGATTCCCTCCAAAAGAAAACTGGCGAGGGTCAGTCTCAGGGCTACGGTTCCCTCCTGGTGTTCTTGGACTCACAGCCATCTCCAGCCAGCCCATCCCGCGACTCCACGCATCTGAAGCACACCCGCAGCGAGAAGGGAGCCCACGATGTTGACAGTACTGAGAGCCGTCCAGAACCAAGCGAGCCTCAGCGGCAGCTCGTTGGATTTGTAGTAGTAGGTGAGCCATAATACTATGTCTAGACGAAGATGGTCAGCAAGAGCATTCTAGGTTGGGTTGAAATCCAAACGCTTACCTGGGATGAATCCCCCCATCAGCAGGCCTAGAAGGGCCTTAATCGCGTAGAAGCCGGCGCGGTTCGACAAGAACGCCTGGGAACCTGCAGTGATCGACCACCCAACCATGATGAATGGGATCCACCTGTCGGCTCCGAGCTTCTTGCTGATGAGTCCGCTGGGCAACTCCGCGGACAGAAACGTTAGGAGGAAAATCTTCACCCGACGGTGAGCCTATTAACGCCATGTATTCTTATTCTAATACCACTCACTGTTTGGCCGTAGTTGTAATCATTCGTGTTCATTCCGAGTTCGGGAAGCTTGGTTTTCATATCAGTCAGTCCAGACAAACAGCATATTTGCTGCTCCAGAATGGTGCTTACCATGTTATCAGAAATCGCTCGATTGATGTTTCTTCGATGGAGATCGAGAGCACAGAACATGATCCACGCCCACACCATGATTCGCTTGTCGATCTAAGCGCACCCCGTAGAGTTAGCTCTCGTTTGATACCACGTATTTGTGTCTGGCTTGTGGACGCTCATCATACCTTTCTGACCAACCTTTTCTCTTCCTCGGCCGACCATTGATAAGACGGGTCAAAACGATGGCTGTTCTCGTACCTGGCCTTCTCATACACCTTACGCCAGTAGTCGGCGATGCTGGGTTCGGAGAATACATGGTCGTCCGTAGAGCCGTAAGGGGGGGCATCTACCTCTTTGAACAAAGTGGAGGAAGCATCAGTTGCGTGATACTGTGAAGTGCTCACGTCTTTCTTCACGGCGGACTGGTCCTCGAAGAGACCTCCAACATATTTGGAGGCCATGACTGAACGATCGACAACTAGACGACGGCGTGCGAGTTCGGGAGTCTTACCAGGTGTTACCGAGCCTCGACAAGAGCATCACAGCATCCAGATACTGACAGCATGGACGTGCTCCGCGGAGATACAAGAAACTTTATATATTCTCGTCGTGGACCCGGCAAACTGGGTGTTGGCGTCCATCCGGCATTTATTCCAACCCTCCGTCTTGACGTTAGACAACAGGGGTGTGCAGAAAACATTGAGACTGACGTGGTCGCGATGATGGAGGACAATCACATCATAAGTGCCTTGGTTATTCAACAAATGGGGTTTCTTATCTATGGTGCAATTGCTTGAGAGAATTGCGCTCTGCGTCAACGGCCCAACGAGTCGCGGCGGGACTTGGGGGGGGTATGATCCTAGGTGGTCCCGGGGACGAACATGAACACCGGAGGTAATTGGATCGAATGGCTCGGCCAGAGATATTCGTCTCAAAAGCGGGAGAAGCGTCCGCCAAGAAAGAAGCTTAGAAAAGCATGTGTTAAGTGGAACAATCCCGTCATGATGATTGGGGTCGGCACGGTTGCCGGCGAGTGTGCCAGCTGGATAGGTGGTCTTTTGATGCGGTCTAAGCAGAATGAGTAGCGAGTTTTGGTCTTCAGACAGTCAATACATGACTAGAATGACCCATAGCGGTCTCTTGGCCTGTTGCGCATGCATTTGGTGGCATTGGCATCCACGCGTTTTGTTAGCGAAAATGGCTTGGGAGATGCATTGCGTGATATCAACCATGGGATTGCGACAGACGATTCTGAGCGTTGTTGGAGATTGACCAATCAGGCCTGTCAGAACCACAATCCCATTCTGGCGCTCAGCGGTCTTATCAAGCTACGGCAGACGCGTTTGGCTTTGCATCAAATCCGAACTTAGCATTGTCTCATTGCCATGTTTGTTCTGTTGCCATCTCGGTCTTGTCAATGGCTTGTAAGAGGAGCTCCGATTCAATTGAGCATGGTCCGCATCCGAATTCTGCAACGTTGGCCGAACCGCGCCTCGGCACGAGCGGGTGCCTTCGCAAGCTTCTAGAAGGCGAAGCTGTACTACGTTTGGGCGTTGGTATGTACATGACGTCTTTTTGGGGAATCTGACCTTCGCGACTTGCAGCTGTTTCACAAAGGGATGGAAACAATTTTGAAAGATAAGGATTATTACAGCATCGTTTCATCATTCATCAGACTTGAATCACTTCTGAAGCTAATAAACCAGTTGTTTACCGCAAACGCATTGCCGTTGGGCCTGGAGAGCCAAACTTCGTGATCTGATGGACTCTCGTGGTGTGTACACCTTAACTCCCGATCATGGCCGCCGTACTTGCTCAACCCTTGAACGGTGTCTCGTACGGTCGCTCGGCCTGAGGAGTAATTCTGGCAAGATGCCTCCTGGACCCATTGTTCCAGTCAATGAGGGCCGAGTGTTGGGTTACTCTGTTGTCCCAAACCACAACAGTCCCCTCTTCCCACTTGACGCGAGCATGGAAATCGGCACCCCACGCAATGTGCTCGTAGAGGAACTTGAGGAGCGCATCAGACTCCTCCTTTTTCAGGCCGACGATCTCACGAGTGACTGACGTGTTGTTAGCCTCCCTGATGCGACAGCATTTTGGCCGAAATACCTACATTGCGGGTTGATAAACAAGGCCTTCTCGCCAGTTACGGGGTGCGTGCGAACGATAGGGTGTGTGTTGGCAACAGGTTCGCGGCGCTTGATGCTACCCTTTTTAACCGAAGCAGCGACCTGCTCGATGCCAGAGTGGACGGCTTGGAGGCCGTGAAGTCTCTCCTGGAACAGGGGGCTCAGTCTGTTGTAAGCCTCGGCAGCGTTGCAGAAAAGAGTGTCGCCTCCGGTTTCGGGCTTGTCGAGAATGTAGAGGAAGGTGGTGCCAGGAGGTTGTGCCTCGTATGAGACATCAGAGTGCCAAGCAATCGAGCTGGTTCTGGTAGCGAAAAATTTCTCTGCCGAACGGTCGCCAGCAGCACGGTGAACGAGATGGACCTCGGGGAATTTCTCCGGGGATCCAGACGTAGGATGAATGTGGTGGCGGCCAAAGTAGCCGCCGAATTCGAGGGCCTTCTCGATTGGAAGATCGGCGAAGTCCTGAGCACGAAAAGCCACGACCTTTCGCTCAGCAACAAAGCGGGCTAATTCGTCTTTGCCAGCATCACTGAGCTTGCTCAGTTGAATGCCTCTGACCTCAGAACCGATAGATGGGGTCAAATCAGTGACCTGAGCTTGGTCCTTGGGTAACAGGTTGGGGAAACTGGGATCCGCGTCCCTTCCGTGTTCAACATGCTGGAATGGTTGCAGAGGAGGGTACTGCTGCTCGGGATTCCACGTAGGGAGGTAATGAGGATACTGCGTCAGAGGTCAGTTGGCAATCTGAAGGCTTAAGATATCGCCATTCCCGCCAGACGTACCTTAGCTCCCTCATGACCATCTCCTCCCTTTGCCTCAGCCTCCTTATTGTACACAACAGGCGACAGCTCCTTGTAGTCCCCCGAGCCATCGGCGTAAAGACGGAGGTTGTTGACCGGCAGGTTGGCCGGGTCGGTCACAGTCGCCGTCGAGGTTGCCGAGGGTGCCATTTTGTCAGATCTGTAGGTTTTCTGTGCTTGAATGGAGACTTAGTCCTCAAAAAAATCTCTTCAACTGAGAACATGTCACAGTTCACCGATGGCTTATATAGATTACCCCTCCAAACGGGCGCCGTGTCGGAGTATATCCAATGAGGGGCACTGGGCAGAAGAATTGCATGCTGACAGGGATTCGATTGCGTTGTCCAGTCTAACATTCCATACACAATAAAGCAGGGCCGACGCGGTTCCGATCTCTGGGCGCTGGCTGTCCTTCGAGACCATTGGCCCCCGACAAGCAGATCAGACGAAAAGACGGAGGTATCGAAGCCTGGAGGGAGGGGGAATGACGCCATCATATGGCAAATAGCATCCTGAATGGGGGCATTGAGCGTCTTCAAGAATAGCACTGATTAGAAATAGGCTGTGCGATGTTGTTATCTTGGGGGTCAAGCACGCAATTTTGATGCGACGCCAAGGCGTTGAAGGACCCCCGCAACCTGCACAACATCGTTTCGCACCCGGGAAATCCTAAGCGCTTCGACGGTATTTGGTCTGATCTTACTGGAGAAATGTATACAAGTCAACTGCGTGAGAAGTATCAGGAACGAATTGACTTTAGCCGGGGGAGCTCAGCTAAGCGACCAAATCTGGTTCAGGAATCGGTCGATATTGGATCCTCGTCCTACCGGTCTACCGCAGGAAAAAGAGACGCCTTCGCCAGCCACTTGATTTGCCGTTCTGAATTGAAAGTAACTCATCGGTACAATGGAAGTCGGGTAAGCAACCTGGGGAAAGTGGGGTTGTTACCTTCCGAATCGTATGCTTCCGGCGACTTCCGGTTCCAAAGCGGAGAACCGATCGGAGGCTCTTTCGGAGAAGGCCCGGTACCACCGGTTATCTAAAGGCGAATCAAGACGAGAGGTTCTTTTTCGGTAATTCGTCTATTCGTGTCATACTTTCCCTTGCAGATGCCTCATTTCATTCCTTCACAGATCACCGAATGGTTGACCAGTCTGACTTCAAGCCCGTGAGTAACCACTTTCCCCTTGGCAACCCTGCGCAACCCTGCAGCAAAGTTCAGGTTTCATGGCATAACTTCGTGAAATGGGAAGCCAAAGAGCAACTGCTTTTTTTTTAAAAAAAAAGAAAAAAAAAAAGACTATGAGGCATGCTTTTACTCTCAGTCAGATTCGGTATCGTGATGTGCCGTCTCCCCAAAGGGGCATGAACAAGGTTCGGATGGCAGCAACTCGCACACGCGTGAAACGACCCAGTCGGCGATTATGAAAGCACTTGAATATCGAGATGGCATAGTTATCTAATCACGAAAAGGAGCTCTCTCCTACCACGAGAAAGTGAAATAGAATAAGGCTGAATTGATCTGTAGCGTCGCAGCTGAACTCAGAATCTACCCCTACATGTGGTGTTCACGCCACTGTTACCAATACAGAGACTTCAACAATCTGTCAGTTCAAATTAAGAACTCGGTGATGGCCTTAACCACTTCATCTGGTGCCTGCTCTGGGATGTAGTGTCCAGACTCAACACTGTAACCCTTCACAGTCACATTCTGACTTGCAACGTTCTGCCACTCCTTCACCGCATCAAAGCACTTTTCAATCACTCCATGCTTGCCCCATAACACCATCAATGGAGTTTCGATGTGCCGACCAGCCTTGATGTCTGCCTCCGCTTCAGCCAAATCCAGAGTTGCACTGGCACGGTAGTCGTTGCACATGGAATGCACCGCAGCCGGGTCCTCCATCACGCTCGCATAGTACTCAAAACTCTCCTTCTCAAAGATCTCTAATGCCTTAGGCTGCCGCCCGCCCATGAAAAGCTCCAGGAACTTCCTCGGCGCCGCAGAAATCAAGTTTTCGGGCAAGGGCTCCGGTTGAATCAAGAAGAACCAATGAAAGTAGGCCTTGGCAAAGTCAAAGTTCGTCGTCTTATACATGACGAGCGTCGGGGCAATATCGAGGAAAATCGACTTCTTCACGCGGTCGGGAAAGTCGACGGCCAACTTGTGCGCAACTCGGGCACCTCGATCGTGGGCGCAGACGAAAAACGGCCTGTTCTCGTAACCGAGGTGATCCATTACGCTGATGCAGTCGCGCGCCATCGCGCTTTTGGCGTAGGAGGCGATATCGTCGGGTTTTGACGATGCACCATAGCCGCGGATATCGATTGCGATGACTGTGTAACGATCAACGACCTGCGGTGCCACGCGATGCCAAATGTGGTGACTTTGAGGGAAGCCGTGAAGGAGAAGTAGGGGTGGGAGCGAGGAAGCCGAGTCCCCGCTCTTAATGCCGCGGATCGTCACCGCCGGTGAAGTGGTGACGGTGAAATGTTGGAAGCCTTCGAACATGGTGGGATATTCGTGAAATTGAGGTAGCTTGGGGAGCTCGAGAGCGTCGGGTTGATATTCAAGTGTTTAATGTGTTGTAGAATGCGCCCTTCATTAACTTGGTGCCCACCTATGTTACATGTACGGCAGATGTTTTACGCGAACAATGACGCAACCCGCTTTGACGAGTGGGATCGGGCCGTCACTGACGCTTCAGGGACGTTCGTCTGCACCGCGACACTAAGCAAGCCCCAATTCTCTTTCATGGTACCGGCCAAAGCATTTGAGTGACACTTGAACCTAGACGAAGCCGCTGCTTCAAGATGTGGCTAATTTTTGTTCAAATGTCAGTTCCCGCGCGTGCCCAGCAAAACTAACCCAGCAAAACTACGGAGGCAATATTAGCCCCGGGGCTTCTCAAGCCGGCGCTGAGCCTGCATAAGTATCTATAAAGGGAAGATTCGAATTCATCTGAACAACGAGCCGCCAATTTCATAATATGAGATTTTTGAGAAAATGCAGGGCCAATCATTATATCTCTAGGTTCCAATTGCACTTTGCCCATTATACGGTCAGGATACCTTCAATTGGGGGATTACTAGGTGAGGCAGCACATCGTGGAGAGAAACACGTCAGACCACGCGCGCATTACGATGGAAGCACATAAAGGATGAAACAAGTCATCGTGGAGGCACTTCACAAACAATATATGTCACAGAGCGGGGTATATCAAAAAGGTACAGAGGAGAAGTTAGGAAGCAAGGAAGACTTCCCGACGAGGGACAACCAGCAAACTTGGCATACTACAAGAGAGACCTACGACAGGCAACCTGGGAGCAGCAGACGAATATACAACACGACGGGAATATAATAAAAGGAACGATGCTACAAGAGGGGGCATACAAGCAAGTCACAACAGGGCACATAAGTATGTCTACAGACAGGACATCACAGACGCCAACACATGAAGCTGTCAGTATAGCTCAACAGGTGGTCAGTGGATATTACAAAAGAAAGGAGAATTGGGGGAGATCTCTTACCTGTTGGTCCCAGTTGCGAAATCATCGGGGTCGCAAGTAGCCGATTGATTCGATTAGTAAAAGTCAGCTAAAAAGCAAAAGAGAAAATAAGAGATTATCTTACATTTTTCTTTGCATTGAGAAGCCGTAAGATAAGAAAAGCCAGGTCGTCAGTCGCGGTCAACACAGACAAAAGAAAGAAAGCTCTTACCTTTTTCTCGCTCAGTCTCGAAGCCGTAAGACCCAAGGAATCAAATGGTTAGTCATCTTCAACAACATAAATGTAAGAGCTTTCTCTTACCTTTTCTATCAGAACAGGGGTCGTCGGGCCGTATTCCAGTTTTCGAAAATTTTAGAAAAGATTAACGAAGCTATAGAAGAAGAACTTCTCACCTTTTTCTTTTTCGTCCACAGCGCACGTCCTCGCCGGGGCAACGATGGTCAGAAAGCTCAATGCCATGATCCAGGAATATAACATACCGTTTCTTTGTAGAACACTGCAATGAGGTGGAGTACAAATACCCTCCACCTGAGGGGCCTAAAGTGAGCGACACAAAACAGGAAAGCAGAACAACAAACCTGAAAACCCGACCAACCGTTTCAGAAGTGAGCGACACAAAATCAAAATGCTGAAGAAAGAATTACGATAAGAGAAGTAAAACATGCTGTTTTACTTTCTGTTCGCCCGTTTGCGAGGATCCGGCCCGTAAATGCGAACAACGCGGCGCGCAGGAGGCGGAGGACGAGGAGAACGAGGAGGAGATGATGGCGGCTGAGGAATCGGGGAGCGAATGCGGTGTCGGTAAGGGCGACGAGGTCCAGGGCCGAAGGAAGAACGAGGGGAATCCTGAAACGTGCAGCGTTCAGGAACGAGCTCACCTGTTTGTCTGTTGATACAGACGACGCGGCGGCCAAGAGGAGGCGGCGGAGGAGGAGGCAAAGGTGAAGGAGAGAAAGAACGAGACGCTGAAGATGAATGAGAGTCAAGCAGCTCAGCAAAAGCAGAAGGGATGACAGGGGTGGGAGTGTGAGTAGGCGCCTCCGAAGGGGTCCAGCTGTAGTGAGCGTCAGAAGGTTCGAGCGAACTGCTAAAGTCAATGCTAAGCTCAATAGGGGTAGGGGAATCAGTAGAGTAGTCGTAAGACTTCTCCTGAGGCTTGGGAGTCTGCCACTCCATAGCCTCCACACGTAGTCGTTTGGCCTCTAAGATGGCGGACCATTCAGCAGCGCGTGCTTTCATCTCCGCGATTCCCCTATCCATCGTATCCGGGGAACGATAACCAGCGAGAATTGGGGAAGAAGAATGGGGGAATGAAGAAGAAGCAGCAACAACAGAATGAGAAGCCTCAGAAAGAGGCGAAGAACAAGAGGGCGACGCAAATAAACGGCGACGAACCGGAGGAGGAGAAGTAGCGAGGTCGACCTCAATCGTCCAAGGCTGAGTCCAGGGACGACAAGAATGAGGTTCGGGCGTAAAAGAGCGTGGGAATGGTTCGCCGCAAATGCTGTAACGATCGTAGGATGGTTGAAGAACCGGCGGTGCTGCTGGAGAATGATCTGTAGAAGGTAAACGATCAACATGAACGGGGGAAGACGCAAGATCCACTTCAATCGTCCAAGGACGCTCACGAGACCCAAACGGCGAACTCGCAACAGGAAGTGGATTAGTGACCTGGTGGTCGAACAAAGGTGAGGTAAAGACAGGCATGCGCGGCACATAGGGAGGCGGTGACCTGAAAGAGAGAGAAGACCTAAGAGAAGGTGAAGACCTAAGAAAAGGTGAGGAAGCAACAACAGGGGGATTGGGAGCCGAAGAAATGTCCACCTCGATCGTCCAAGGACGACGCTTACCTGGCGGAAGAGGCGAACCCGGAAGCGAAGGGAGAGGACATGAAACCGAATGATCATGCAGAAGGTCAGCAGAATCGTCAAATAAGGGCTGAAAGGAGCGGTCAGGAACAGGAGGGGGGGAAACAGCAACAGGGGAGTGAAGAATCTTGCGCAACTGACGTTGCTGAGCTTCCAAACAAGACATGATAGCATCAAGAGATGCGACAGGAACAGAAGCAGAAGGGGAAGAAGAAGAGGAAGAGGTTGGGCAAGGGGAAGGGGGAGTGCAAGGGGAAAAATGGGGTTGAAGTCCAGACAGGAATGACTGAACAGCAACATGAACAGGGGCAGGGGTCAGGGGAACAGAAGAAGCAGAAACAAAGGAAACAGGCCGGGAAGAACCAGGCGGCAGACCGGGATCGAGCCTGGACAGAAATGTTAGTCGACGTCCAAAAAAGTAAAGGTGAATGAATGCAAGTGAAGGTAGAAAGAGGGAGGAAGACTGTTGAAGCTCAAGTGTTGAACATGGAGATGAGGATCGTGGGAGTTGAAGAGTGTTGGAATTGAGAGGTTTTGACGTTGAGTTTCGAAGTTCGAGGATGTTGGAGTTGAACTTGAACTGGAAAATTGCCCAGTCGCGAAGTCGAGAGCTGTTAGATGTCGAAGAGGGAAGAGGAATAAATGGAGGCAAGCAGTGTAAAAGGGTAAGAGTTCATCTTACCCAGCGCTTCCCACGAAAGGAAGACGAGAACCGAGCCAGCAGAGGGCGGAGCTGGCGAGACGAAGGGAGGACGAGGCGAAGGAGACCAGCTTGCTGAAAGTGCTAGTGTTGTCGAAAGGGACTTGAACCCTTGCTGCCGGGGGGACGGTCTCAGACGGGCGCCCGGGCCGGAGCGAAGCAGGAAATCGAAAAGCAGAAAACATCGTAGCTAGGCTAGAAGTAGACGTAGACGAATAACCGTGAGGAGGAAAAAGAGAGGAAAAGGAGAAGTGTGGCAGAGGAGGGTGGTCTTATATAGATGTTGGGAGACGAGGCAACTCAGCTACGGATCAGTAACCAATGATACTGCAAATCTATTGGCCAGTCAGTCATCGCGAACCCGGATGAAGAGCTGCAAGCCACTCCCGATGCATGGTCGCAAAGGCGCATGGGGGTCAGGGTGAGGCTTGAAAGCACAGTGCGCAGACCGTGCGTAGGTCGGATGGCGCACCGTTGAGGCCCAGGATTCGACGTTATTTCACGATGGTAAAGGCGTAGATGAAAATAGAAAGAAACTGGTTTTCTCAGGATATTCGTGACGTCTATTTAATCTATTTACCAGCTTGCTGCGTCGAAAACGGTTGGTGTTGCGTTGTGATGGCTGAAAAGGGATTCGGGAGAAGAAAACGACGTCGAAAACGGGGTCGAGAGCTCGTGGGGATAGCCTCGTAGGACGTCGGCATCGACTGAGAAGCGCGTGTTATCGGTATCGAGGCGTATCTTGCATCAAAAGTTAGAGCAGTTCGAATAGAGTACCGTATCGGGTTTGGCTTCGTCGCGCATCGCTGCGCTGTTGAGGGATTCGTTGTAGATTCGTCGGGAGACGTCGAAATCGGGGATATATCCAGCATCTCGTGGGATCGATTTTCGCTGGAAACGTCGTATCAGATAGGGAAAAAGAGCAAGCAGACAGAAGCACGGGATCCGGGAGATCAGTAGCTTTATGTTGATCCCCCAATGGGGAAGCCAGGCCCATCGCAACTGTCTTTCCTCTCATCCAAGGGGGGAGCCCTTGCCGGGAGTCCACGTTGCTCCTGCCCCGAACCCATTGCTCGACGCCTGTCCCACACCAGATGGCGTCGTAGGGGCGGCCCCGGCCTCGCTAGACACCGGAGGTGGTGTGTCTAGCCTTTGTATGTTTTGTTCTCGCTTTGGCGGCTTGAAATTATTATCTCTGCCCGCCCGATAGATGTCCTGAAGCATCGGCTCCAAGATGCCCGCATCATCGAACTCGAGATACTTGCGATAGAGCTTCAGCGCCGTCCGAGCATCTTCGATCGAGTCGTGCGTCTCCAGCTGGATGTCCTCCTTTAGCAGATACCAGGCCAGGAACGCCAACGACAGCTTGCGAAGGCGCGACTTCAGGAAGAAGAGGTCGATAGTGTCGATAACCTGAGACTTGGGGATATGGATATTGATTACTCGGAAGTCCTGCTTGAGACCGTGACCCAGGAATTTGCAGCCCAGGTTCAGCAAGATCCAGAGCTTTTTGTAGGCGACCTTCAGGGAGACGAGATTGTGCTTGGACAGACGCGGGTCGAGGTCTTCGTTAGTAATACCAGAGTACGAGGTCAAGTAGTCCACGATGGGCTCTCTGATAGAAATATAGTCGTCGATGAACGGGAGACCCTCGTCTGCGCCTTGGCCTCGAACAACGGAAGCTCTGGCTAGAGCATACACAATCGGTCGGATAGTCTCCCGTTCACCATCTGAGTTCATCTCGATCTCTGGCTGACGAACGGCGACGAACTCGGTATCTAGAGCGACAATAGTCTCCTGCCCGGGCTGTTCAGAGCCAGGGTCAAGGGCACGATACGTCTTGCCGTCGACATGGGGACTGTTCAGGGTTAGGGAAGCGATATAGAAATCCATAGAAAGGGGGACATACTTGCTGTCCTCGTACAAGAGGGAGGTATCGATGTTCTTCTTCCAGTCCATGTCAACCTTGTTGTTAGCCTCCTTCAGCTGGAAGACAACGACCGAGGGCATCTTCCAGGCAGAGTGGAACGAAAGGGCCTCCTCGGTGCTGACAGGTCGTACGAGGAAGTCATTGAAGAGGTGCCATTGGCTTGTCTGTGAGGCCTGTGGCTGCGCATGGGCGACTGGAAGATAATTAGCTCAGGAGACTCATATTACGATAGAGAGAGTATACCATTGGCCATGGCGACCAAGTGCGGCTTCTGTCCCGGGCCGGGATCGATGTTAAGGGCCATGCCGACGAGGGAATACACGGTGATATTATGGATACCGCGCTGAAGATGAAGCTTGAGGTCTTCACCTTCGTAACAGAAGAATTGGCCGTGATCTACGATGACGCCAATCTCTTCAGGAAGGAATCCCGGGGTGGACCAGAAGCGTCTATGCTCTGGACTCGAGATGAGGGTGTTGAGGACAAGGACAGCTGGGATGCTGTGGACGGTTTTTCTGGCTGCGATGTTCTGATACCGCTGGCATCTGCTGCACCAGCCCTTAGATGTGGTCTCCCGTTCGACGCTGGACTTCAGAATTTGCGAGAAGGTCACCTTAGGAGCCTTTTGATTACGTCCCGTGCTTTTCTGCATACTGTCAGCAACCGAAGCCAAGGGAATGGGGGAGAGGGCACGGAAGAGGGGCGAGAGCAACGAGACATCCGCAGGTTCCACCAACGGAACCAAGTCCCTCCACAGAATATTGGGTCAAAACCTGCGATGAGGGATTACTCACGCTAGCTTGAGGATACATCAAGTCGTTGTGGAATCCCGAAGCCGGCCGGGTATACTCGCTTCTACAGTTCATACACCTAATGGAACTTGTGGCGGAGGTTGCAAGCATCTGAAAACGGTGGTCAGTCATCTCCGAATTGTACAAGGTCAAGAGATGCCGTCTACCTGTTCCATGAGGGTCGAGCCCGGTTGAATGGATTTGTAGTCTTGCACAATCTTGTCCAAGAGGAATCGCGTCAATCCTTGCAACATAACCGTCAAAGTGGAGCCGTTGGGATCTTCTTCGAGAAGACCTAGGGGGCCAGCTTCAAAGAGTTAGCTTGCGGCTCAAAGATACAGGCTATTCGATATCAGACGGACCCTGGGGATGATGGCTTAGCGTCTTCAACATATTCGTCGCCTGACAAATCGAGCCTTCGGCCTTCTGTAACATATCGAACAGAAATCCCAGCTCGCAGAGCAAGCAGGTATCTGCAATACAGGCCGTGGCGGCATGTTGCAGTGCTGTGTTTCGAAGCAAAGGAGTAAAATGCATGACCTGAAGCAAGGAATTGGCGTATGAGTTGGCGATGTGGATCTCCAGCCCCGAGTACTGGGTCCTGTTGTAGAATCTGATGCAGGTAAGCTACTTTCCCCAGCACAAGACAAGACCTGACGTACCCAAAATCAAAGTCATCGACACCAAACTTGCTGTACTTGATCTCAACGTTCCGATACATAGGCGGGCACTCTGCCTTCGAAGGATCAATATCCATTTGCAGGAGCGAGTTTGCATCTTCGGCCTTGTCATCGTCACCCTGAACAGGGGTCTTGGCGAACTCTCGTGCCTTTTCACTGAGAAACTTGGGTGCCAAAATGCCCGACGCGTTGCCCTTGTCCAGACTGCGGGTATCTTCGACTTGGTTTCTTCGGAGTCCCCTCGTGTTGCGCCCATACAAGCCGAAGTCCGTCGACTTAAGACCGGACAAGAACTGATGATCTAGTTTTGTTGGAGGAGCTCCGACATCAGAGACGAGATCCGGCCATGCGGATGCCAAAAGTTCTCGGTAGTAAGGCAAGCCGATTGAGCTCAGGGGGCTGAAGGCAAGTCAGTGAAGTAGCTCGAATGGGCTGAATCATCTCACTTACGTATCGGCAGTCCATTCGATAGTCGGCAGCGGTTCTTCGGGGGTCGCAAACTCAGTTTGCGACGCGTAATCCACGAAATGAAGCTTCGAGGGAGAGCCCCAGATATGAATGTTGTAATCGGCGTCCGCCAGCGCGACAGCCTCGCCGGATGGCGCGATCTCGAACATGGTCAGGTACGTCATCGTGTTGGCTTGCCGCACATTGCTAGTATTTGGGTTCATTAGGTCGACGACGTGCATCTGTCCGCTCTGCGACATGACGATGCTGGTAGTCGACATTCTCGGATGCATTCTGACGAAAGCCGCGCCGGCTGGAAACGGAATTGGTGACATTGATGACATCTTTTTGATATCAAAAACATTCAAGAATGGGTCCAGCATGTAGTTTTGCCCCTGACGCAGCGAATAACCACAAGTGACGATGAAATCATGCTGGGCGTCCATGTCGCTAATGAGAGCAGAATGGGCGTTCCAGCTCTTGACGACCGAGAAGTTGATGGGGTCAATGAGGTGGACTGTGCCGTCCTTCGTCGCAGCGCAGATATATCTGCTTTTCCTCATTACTTTGTATGAGTGCGCCGTCGGAACCTGACGTTGTCAGCAAGGCTCAACAACAACATGTGTTCGGAGCGTACCTGTTTGACGATTTCGCCTTTGGCGAGATCGATTACAAGCATCGTATCCTGGAAGCCGGCGACGAGAATCTCGGAGGTTCCTTTAGATGTAAAACTCATGCATCGTAAGTCTTTCATGTCGTCGTGTCTAGGTATATTGACGTCAGTCAGGCGACCGGCGTTTCGGCAACTGCATTCAGAACTGCGCACCTGATGTGCCATATAGGAGGCCCCTTCCGCGAGGCCATATGTATATCTCTTGATCCCAGCACCACCACGCCCTTGTCGTTTACCAAAATCTGTCGGACGGGGCCATCGGGGGTGGTGTGCGCCTTGAAGGAGGTATATCGCTGGAGTTCGCTACCATAAAAGGATGTAACTCGGCCCTACTGCTTGTCAGATCATGGCCAGCATACAAGCCCACGGAGTTTCGTACGTAATCATTTCCGGTCCACAGCAGCTCCTGCGCTGTGTCGAAGGTCATGGTCGTTACGGGCGTGGCCATGGCGTGGACGCCCGGAGGCGGAAAGGGGACGCGAGCGACCTGCAGGAGAAGCTCGTCAGCAAAGGCGGAGGCAAAGAGAGAAATTTGGGTGCAGTCATTAGCACAAGAGCCGTCGAGGGCCGCGCAGGATCGCGGGATCCGACCTCGAGATGCATCGCGATAGTCAAGGAGCGGTCCGGATGCAACACTTACCTCGTCCCAATCTCCGTCCATTTTGGTCTGCGCTTCCTCGCCCAAAGGACCATAGTTTTTTGAAATATGGAACAAGTACAAGAAATTGCCGGCAGACCGGGTCGAAGCCGGGCGTTCCAAAACGTCGAAAAGAAGAGCACAAAAAACGGCGACCCGATCGCGAACCCCGCAGCTTCGCACAGCTCAGGTAGGTCGAGCAAAGGTGTCGCGCCCAAGGAGCTGGGCCACTTGCATGAGCCAGACAAGCGGCAGGGAAGATGAATGTGGGGGAGCCTGGGTCTGCTTGTGTTCTCTCGGAGAACTTTCTTTGTCCCTTTCGCTGCGGCTATTTCCGAAACCTGGGTCCAAGGTGAGCAATCTCCACTATTTAACCCCTCCAGATTGCTGCCCGAGTGGGAAGGGTCTTAAGTAGTAGGTAGGTGAGCTTCGGTCTGTGATTCAATTCTACCCGAATTTCCCGTGACAAGTCCTTCATTGGCTCTAAAGCAATACTCCTCCTTTCCATTCCGTCGAGTTGATCGTTGGACTCCAGAAGTTCTCATCGTACATGAAATCGATTGGTTTACCTGATGGCAAGACCTTGAGGGAAACATTATCTCAAGGGTACGCAGATGAGGTAATGGAAAACTTACTATCTGCAGACAAACTCTACTCTCATCCTTTAGAAATATTATTTTTCGGGAAAATAGTAAATACGGCATTCCACCTAGTATTTATTTTTGATGTCAGTTTGAGATGCGGTTGGCTTGGAACATGAGGGCCACCGGGATGGATCAAGCACGATGTCTGGATCTAGACGACTTCATACATCTCTCTCTAGTGAGCGAGCTTGTTTCTGTGTCTGGGCGACTGGAATGGAGCCATGATCAATCGGGGGATGCCTGTAGTCAGTGGAAGCTCAATGACAGGCTACTCGCACACAACGACCACAGCAGCAGGTGAGATGGCGGATGTGGTTGAGGAAAATCAACTGATAGATGGAAACTGAGCACGGAGGATTTCATGCAGATTGCAGAAGAGAGATCACAATCCTAGCACATTTACGTCACTAACTTGGGGCACAAGAGAAGATAGTGCTATGACCTTCACCTTCGAATGATTTACGCCAGCAGAGCCCGTTCATTATTACTTTTGTATTCCTTGCCATTATAACTGTCTATCCGAACCTTTTGGCCGTTTTGCCTGTTCCAGGCCGTGATGAATATCAAAAAGAGTAGCCGCTCCCAAGAAAACAACATGTCCCGCCCTTCCGTCCTTCCTGTTCATTATACACCATCACTGTTGAGACATGTGCTTTGCAAAGCACTGAAGCGCGCCTTCCTCGCATGGAAGACGTAGTGCCCTCTGTGAGCCCTGCGGAAAAGGGAAGCGTCACCAGCAGCGAAACTTCGCGGAACAACAGCGTATTCCAAAAATAAAAATAAAAAACATCTCATCGCGAAGCACCATCTACCGGCTCTGGTCAGTCTTTGGGAATCAGATCCCGTTCCTCACCGCTAGGCAGTTCCTCCTATTCCTGGCTAGCACTGAGGTCCAGGTTCTTCTCCCACAGATTACGGAGGATAGCCGTCACGCCTTCGTCTTCCTCTCCGCCCACGAGACTTGATCCACTCAGCCCCTGAACTCCCGTACCGTCTTGTAGAGCTCGACTACTCTGGCGATCGTCCTCGAAGCTGGAGCCGGCGCCATTCGTCCGAATCGACTGCGCACGCGGCGTCATAGGTCTCCTTGCTGCGGCCGCGCTGCTTTCGTTGAGACTCGAGTTCCGCAAGTGTTGGCCTGGAACAATACCACTGCGCATCGACGCCGCTTTTCCGTTGAGGCTGGCCGTGCCGTTGCGCGGTATCCGTTGATGCTTGCTCAGGCGATTGACCTGCTCTAGGCGATCCAGAGAGCGAACCACCGGATTCTGGAATCTGCGTACGCTGAGGTACTCCATCCCTGTCCGTTCCAGCTGCTTGGCCACACGAGGATCTCTGCTTGCGCCGCCATCGTATCCCGGGCCTCCAATTCCCACGAGAGGACTCGCGCCGATCGCACCAACACCGCCTGATACTGCCTGTCCTGGTTCAATTACGGAGCTCGCGCGCTGCAAGTTAAGCTTCTGCTGAGTCCGCGACTTCTCGGCAGGCGGAGCAAAACGCCTCCCGGACCGCGGTGCCAGCGCGGTGCCATCTTCATCGTCTGACAATCTGGAGTCTCGTTTCGAGGTCGATCCCATGCTTTCTGAGGATTGCGGTCTTTGCTGAGAGGTATCCTCTGACCTGCGACTATCGGGTCGCCTGGAGAGTTGGTAGAATGACCCCTCGCGCGCAGGGCCGGAGCTTCCCGCACCAACGAATCTTGATATAAGCTCGTCGCCAGAGCTTGTCCCAGGTGCGCTAGTGACATTGTGCGAGTCTGCGAGCGTTGAGACGCGGCTAATGGAGTCGGGAGACTGGGAATGGCCCCGGCGCGACACGGAGACGGTGTCTGCGGTCATCTTGGGCGGCGCGCCGTGTGAAGGAGTGCGCTGGAGCAATCTCAAAGTTAGGTATTCTCTGTGTTGGACGGTCTCGGGATCGGGAACCCTCGCAGGAGGCGGAGACGGTTGTGCTGTGGGAGTTTCGGTTTTTGAGTTGTTCGCGCTGCTGTCGTCGGGCTTTGCTGAGGATTGGGCACTGGCGAGCGACCCTCTTCTCGATAGGTAGGGCGAGGCAGATGTGCTGGCGTCGACCCATTCGTCGTCCTGCCCGTCGTTGCCCAGATCGAAGTGTACCTGCGACTTTTGCGACTTAAACTTGTTGACGGCCGGGTTCGAGTTCGTTCGCTTGAGCTTGTCCGAGGACTTTGTCTTCTTGTTCACCTCGCCGTGGGACTTGTTCCGGCGCAGACTCGTAGAGGAGGCGTTCTTGCTGAGGTTCGTCAATGAGCTGTCGCGAGACAGTTTCGCGTCGGATTGGACGCGGCGATGACTGGCTGCGAAAGTTGGTTTTCGTTCGGGAGAAGGAGAAGCAATGCGTCGGTGATTCAGTTTGGCGGCGCTGGACCCATGGTGTTTGTGTAATGCCTTGGAGGAGGGGACGCGTGCATGCAAGCGACCGGCGCCAACGACGTGCTTCTGGGGCTTCGATCGATGCTGATGATGATGGTCCCTGTGGGCGTGGTCGCTGTTCGTAGAGTCGCTCTCCTGATGATTGAGAGGAGGGCGCTTTGATGATTGGCTGGCCGACGAGGATTCGTCGGCGTCTCTGTCTCGAACCATGATTGCTTATTTGATCCCCGGGCGCTGAATACGTATATTGGCAATTGGGGTTATCGGGATGGTAACAAGGCGTGTGTGGTTCTGATGCGCGGCAACTGCTGCTGCTGCTGCTGCCACAGCTGGGCGTTCGGAGAATCGATGAATGTGGTGGTGGCTGCCGACCTGTTTCAATGACCTAATGCCTGTGAATATGTGTATGGCGTCCGGACAGCGTGGGACGTCTTAGGCACGGTCAAGTGGGCGTCAGCGGTAGGAGTTGATGGTGGATTATACTGGTTGTCCGAGGCGATGCTGGCAAAACATACAGCTGTCGATCCGGGACGAAGAATGAAGCAGTAGACGAAGAGGGCAGACGATTAGCGAAAATAAAAAGAATGGAGGGAAAGTCGAGCTTGTCAAGGTACCCGAGACAGAATTCGCAACCGCAACCGCACATCCAGCGCCTGGCAGCGGGAGAGCTCGCCCTGAGGCTCGTTCAGCCAGCTTTCGGTGCCTGGATTCCGGCGTCGCACAGCCGGCTCACCCACTAAAAATGTGCGCCTGGACCCGCGCCGACTTCAACCGCTTCCGCGCCCCTCCACTGTACCTTGTCCTTAAGTACCTATTCGAGATTCCTAAAATCCCCAGCGCATCTGGTAGTTTCCGAAACAGGCAGGCTCTGATTGGCTCGCACTTCCAGATTATGTCACCCTTGATTCCTACAAGGATTCTGCAGCATCTGCACGTGATCTCTTCTTGCCGCATTTGCGGGACAGCTTCCGCGTCACAAGCGGTATCTCGTAGACTGCAACCTCTGTATTTCGATTCCACCACACTCGCCGTACGCAAGTCCGATTCTCTAAATAATAAACAAACTTCTGCGACGACCGTCTTGGAATAATTTTGTTAGGACAATCCTCTAACCAGCATCCAACATGTCGACCGACATCGCCGCCTTACAGGAAGATCGCAAACAGTACCAGGAGCAGGTACGCGCCGCCTCATCGACTTCCATAACTACCTTCTGCTGACTTTCTCTCCGCAGCTCGATGTCGTCCTCGCCGGCCTCAAAGATGACCCGGGAAATGCCGAACTCAAGAACCTGCAAGCGGAGTTGAATGACATGATCTCCCTCCTAGACGAGTCTCTTGCTGAGCTGCAGCCGAAGCAGGCACCCAAGCCCGCGCCTCTGAAAGCCCCTAGCCCGCTCCCCGAGAAGTGGTCCAAAGAGAACCACCCTGCCTTCAAGAAAGCAGCTCCCGCCGTCGAAGAAAAAGATGAAGCGCCCGTAACGTACCGCGTGAACGACACCGTCATGGCGAAATGGGTCTCGGGTGACAGGGGGTTCTATCCCGCGCGCATCACCTCTATAACGGGTTCTTCAACAGCACCCATTTACGTCGTCAAGTTCAAGAGCTACGATGAGACCGACACTCTGCGGGCCAAGGACATTCGTCCCATGAACAACAAGCGCAAAGCTGACGGAATACCAGCCTCCGGATCCAGCACCGCACAACAACCCGCCCAGCCTGCACCGCCGAGTCACAGTGGCCCGTCAAACGGCGTCGTCACCTCTGCGGCTGCGAGCCTGTACCCGGAGCAGCAAGCTAAGCTCGATGCAGAGAAGATGGCTGACGGAGCCGCGAAGCCGCCCAAGGCCAAGAAGATCAAGGCGACGAGGGAGCTGGAGAAGGGCAAGAGCAAATGGCAGGAATTCAACGCCAAGTCCAAATTTGGAAAGACTCAGAAGAAGGACAGCATGTTCCGGACGCCTGACGGTGTTCACGGCCGAGGTACGCGTTGCTGTCGAGACATGTCTGATTGTCTTGCTGACTCTTTCGCAGTCGGTTTCACAGGCTCTGGCCAAACCATGCGGAAGGACCCTACCCGCAGCCGGCACGTATATCAGCAAAATGACGAACTCGATTAAGCGTTGTCATTCGAATTTGCGCATGGGACGGGTTCTCAGCAAGAGGAAGTCCGAGGCTTGGGAGGCGTTCACGGGTGGTTTGGCAGTCTCGTTCCCTTCCTGGTAATGTGTCTTGTTTTCGCTTTACATAGGCTAACGGTTTGTACACGAATTTATTCCCTCCAGATGCGAAGAGGGGTTCCCCTCCCCCGTCTGGGCGCTGCCAACGGTGCACAGGGACTGTCGATACAAATACATGAGATGCCCACAACTCCCCAGATCTCAAGAAGTTCTGTTGACTAAACGTTTGATTGCACAGGGTATCCTACACTCAACGACTTTACGGTAGGCCACAAACCTATTAAGGCGATCGAAGGTCGATCTTGGGGGCAATGCTCCTGGCGATTTTTAGGAAAGCTTCCGCTCTCTCGCTCGTAGGTTCAGACACCACCGTCGGCTTGCCGAGATCCGCATCGTCGCCGATGGACGAATGCAGTGGAATGTCGCCCAGGAAGTCGATGTTGTGCAAGGAGCACAGGCGGTCGACTCTGTCGTTGGACCCGAAAACGTGTGTGTCTCCCTGACAATGCGGACACTTGAAGAGTGACATGTTTTGAATCAGTCCCAGGATGTTGGTGTTGACCTTGTTGAACATGTTGATCCCCTTGACAGCGTCCTTGACGGCGAGCGTGTGAGGTGTGGTCACGATGATGGATCCTGATTTCGATGAGTATCATGATTGCAGAGTTTGATGGGTTGACTTACCGTCGAGGATGATCTGCTGTGTGATTGTCAACTGCGTATCTCCTGTTCCAGGGGGCATATCCAGAACCAAAATATCCAGAGTGCCCCATTCAACTTCGTGAAGTAGCTGCTGAATCGCCTTCATCACCATCGGGCCTCGCCACACCACCGCGTCGTCCTCCGGAACGAGATAGCCCATGGACATGGTCTTGACACCGTAGTTCGTCATTGGCACTAGCTGGTTGCCTGGGACGGGTCAACATGAATATCGAGTTGGAATTCGATTTACGTTGTCTCACTCGGTGACAGCCTAGGCTCTCCGGACAAATTGAAGACAGTCGGGATGGACGGTCCAAAAATATCCGCGTCGAGAATGCCCGCGCGGTAGCCTAGTCTAGCGAAAGCCAACGACAAGTTTGCTGTATGAAAGAACATTAATAAACTCAGCGTCGAGTATCAAGGGCTTACTCTTGCTCTCACCGGCAACTGTGCTCTTGCCAACGCCTCCTTTTGCGGAAGAGACGGCAATGACCTTGTCAACACCTCGAATCTTGCGTTGTACTGGTTTCCTCGGCCAGTGAGGCGGCGTGCCAGACTTTGGCAGACCCTAGTTCTGATGTCAATAATAAGATCAGGAGGCGCTGCAACCAGGTTGACTTACCAAGGGATTCTCATGGCCAAGTACTCGAAGGGTGGACTGGAAAGGGCGGAATAATGTCGGTCTCATCGCGTCTGTCCTGCTCAGGCGTATAAGAGCTAGCCGCAACCTAAATTTGATCAGTATTTGGTATGGACGAGGACAGTTTATGCCTCCCAAATTTGAGATCAATGCTGATGTAAGGTCAGAGATGCGAATAATCCTGGCGAGGATATTTGGTCGGGATATCCTCGGCAAGCATACAGGGAAAAGCTTCTTTGCGGAAAAAGAAGATCAGCTGGAGAAAAAACCGAATCAATGCAACAAGCTATCTATTAAAGCGCGAATGCAAAAAATCAAGTCCTCCTACCCCAGAACCTAATCATTGTGTTCGAGCCTCACGAGTATTCCAGCTCGAATACCAACCACGTGATAGGAATTTCCCCAGCCACATGGGCCCCACAGAGCCCACCAATTGAGCCTTCCCATTGGACAATCGACCTCACCTTCTCTCTCAGCGCGCCCAACTTCGCAATGAGATGAAGGAACCGTGAACTTCGCTGAGCTCGTTCTCAGTCAACAACCACCCACGAAACAATACCCAGGAGTCAAGTGTGGCATCTTACTTAGGCAGAAGAAATAAGCCACCCCGCCAAGTGCTCGCAAGCTTCAGCCCTCTGATACCCCATTCTATCTTGATCTCGGAAAAGGTCTCTCACCCCAGCCACCGGACCTGAGTCTCACTCTCAGTCGCCGCTCCGCGACTTCCCTCCCGAGATTCTCGGCCCCGAAACCGACCGGCGCATCGCCATCCAAACCTCGAAGATACCCGGGACACCAACGTTCCACCCATCCAAACAGCCACAATGACGACAGCCTCACTATTCGACATGGCCCAAGGCCGCCGAGACCTCGCCGCCCTCCCAACAGACTGGCAAAACAATATCAGAGAAGCAGTAAGCCCCCCTCCCCCTCCTTTTTCCCCCTTTTCCCCTTCCACAAGTTACCATCTAAATCAACGTGAAATCAGTGGGAAGTAGTCGACCAACAAGGCCTCGGATCCCTCAACGCGCGCGAGTGGCCCTTTGCTCTGCGCGCCATCGGCTTCGACCTGGCCCGCACAGAAACCTACGCCCTGCTGCTCGCCCATGGCGTGCCGCCGCCCGACCACGACCCGGCGCGGGGGCCCTGCAACCCGTCGCGTCTGCGCATGCCGCAGGAGCACTTCTCGGCCATCGCGGCGTGGATGCTGATGCGGCGCGACCCGCAGGAGGAGGCCGAGGACGCGTGGAAGATGTTCGACCCGCGCGGCACGGGGAGGATCACGCTCGACTCGCTGCGCGCCGTGTGCGCCGAGGTCAACAGCACCCTGAGCGACGCCGACATGCGGCGCATGATTGACATGGCTGACATCTCGGGCAAGGGCTGGGTGAGCAAGGAGGAGTTTATTGAAGTCGCGAAAGGTGGCTTCAGTCGTGGTTGAGCTGGAGGAAGAATGAAGTGGTGTTTCTCTTATTTTTTCCGTTGGGCGAGAGTTTGATTCACTCTCCCAGTTCATACCCATTCATAGCTTGGATTCGAATACACCAGAACAATAGCAAAAAGTGGCTATATGATAACTCATGAATAATCCAACTCGACCGTGAAATCATCTAAATCGTAACCCCAGGCGACCTGCGCAATGGCAACCCGGCCTTCTTATACGCCATATCAATCATCCTCATTTGCCCAATGCTATCCTCCCCGTCCACCCACACACTCGTTTCGCGCCCCTTGACCCGGTTCACAAACTGCTCTAACTGATGCCGGTACGTAAACCAGTAGTCCTCACCCACACCCTCGAGCCCAGCCTCTTTGAAACTGTAGGCTTTCTTGGACGTCTTTTCCGTCCACCTCTTGACCACCGACCCGTTGTGCTTGTTCTTGATGACGAACTCGTCCACAACGTCGATGCGATGCCACAACCACCCCGCCATAAAGTTCGCAAAGTCAATCTTCCTCTTCCGCGTCTTCTCCTGCCCAATCGGCAACTCGGCATCCTCGACGACTGTCTCCCTGTGCGTGACGCTCAACCTCGGCATGTCGATCCCCAAGATGCCCCCCTGAAGCGTCCCCTCCGCCTCCGCTGTTCCGCCGCTCTTCATCCGCCAGATGACCTTCCACGAGTGGTCCGCCTTGTCCTCTGGCGCGGGCATCGTCTGGAACTTGGCGTCCAAGCACTCCTCCGGCTCGCCCTTGAACGTCTGTCTGATGGCACTCACCGTGTACGTCCCCAAATCCATGAAAGCGCCGCCGGCCAAGTCATACTGAAACCGAATGTCGCTGGTCTTGAGGAAGAGCGCGGGGAGGTACGCACTTGCCTTGACATGCTCGACATTAGGCGCGTCCACCAGCGTCAGGTAGGACTGCCAACTGGGCTGGAACCGATAGTGGAACGCCTCGAGAAGCACCGGGGCGTTGGGCTCCTTCAGCAACGGCTGCCTAAAGAGCGACTCGGCCTCGGCGGCATTTGCGACCGACGGCTTTTCCAGGAGGACGTGCTTTCCCGCCCTCAAGGCTTTGAGGGCCCACTCGTAGTGCAGGCCGTTGGGGAGGGGTATATAGACGCAATCGATATTGGGGTCGTCGATGATGGACTGGTAGTCGGGTTTGACGTCCGGGATACCGTGTTTGGCTGCGAAGGCGGCGGCTTTCTTTGGGTCCCGGGCTGCGACGGCTTGCACTACGACTTCAGGGTGAGATTTGGCTGGGATGATGATGCCCATCGGCGCGATATTGGCGGCGCCGAGGATGCCGAAGCGGAGTGCTCCATCTTGCCGGGGGGCTACGGGCGGGTTAAGGGTAAGGTAGTTGCGGCGCAGAAGGCCCCAAATCGAAGCCATCGTTTTGTGCTGCGTTGCTCTCAGAATCCAAAACGGGGGATCTTCGGTTGAGGTTTAAAATATTACACGTTCAGAAGAAATGTGAGATTGTGAATGAGATGTATGGTGAGGAGTGAAAGGTGGGGCGATGATGGGACGGACTGTTATGACGTTTACCCTGCACGGACAGCCGGGGTCGACGACAGCCGAGGACCTCTGGGCGAAGGGTGTGGAAAGTAAATGTTTTGACTTGGGCGATCCTCGAAGCGAGACTGGTGCTACACCAGCGATGAACGGCGCGGGTCACCGAATTTACATATCGAGCATCATACCGTACTTTTTGACTATTTTGCTTCATTTTTTCAAAAGCTACGTAGGTTGGCGTCCTTGGACAGCTTCAGCCCACGGAACAGAGCATGACCCTACTTCCCGGTCCAGACTCTGCGGAGGTATCACCCATTAAATAATTTCCTTACAAAACGTTATCGGCCTTGAAGTCGAACAAAGCCTGCTTAACACGGTCCTTCATGACCTTCTCTCCCTCACGAACCCAGACTCTGGGGTCGTACTTCTTCTTGTTGGGCTTGTCGGCACCCTCGGGGTTACCAACCTGGGTCCTGGTAGGGATTAGCGGCTGTGTGCGCTAGTTTCACAAGGGAGGAGGGGGCATACTTCAAGTAGTCAATGTTCTTGGTAACATAGTCCCGAATACCGACAAGGTAAGCCCACTGGAGGTCAGTGTCAATGTTGACCTTGACGACACCGAAGGAGATAGCCTTCTGGAACTCTTCAACAGCGGAGCCAGAGCCGCCGTGGAAGACGAAGAAGACGGGCTTCTTGTCGCCGTTGCCAAGCTTCTGTGAGACGAATTCCTGGTGCTTGCCGAGCAGCTCGGGGTGGAGCTTGACGTTGCCGGGCTTGTAGACACCGTGGACGTTACCGAAACCGGCAGCGATGGAGAAGTAGGGGGAGATGGGGGACAGAGCCTGGTAGATGGCGAAGATGTCGTCGGGCTGGGTGTACAGAGAGTTGTTGTCAACGTCCTCGTTGTTGACACCGTCCTCCTCACCACCAGTGACTAGTCATGCTGTCAGCCGAGAACAGGTATCAAAACAGGATAGCGCAACTTACTTCCGATCTCCATCTCGAGCCACTGCTTCATAGGGGCAGCGCGCTTGAGGTACTTAGCGGTAGTCTCGATGTTGTAGGCGACCTCCTCTGTTGCTTGTCAGCTTCGATTTCGAGGCATAGTCTTGAGGCAAAACCAACCCTCAGAGAGGTCAATCATGTGAGAGGAGAAAAGAGGAGTGCCAGAGCGCTTGAATTCGGCTTCGTCCTCGTCGAGCATGCCATCGAGCCAAGGCAGGAGCTTCTTGCTGCGCAAGAGTCAGTTTCCACGCGAGCCGCGCATATGTGGGATTCATGTCGGACTCACGCGCAGTGGTCGGTGTGGAGAACGACGGGAACACCATAGATGGGAGCAATGGCGCGGATGTAGTGAGCGGCAGCGATGGCACCGGCGACGGAAGCCTCCTGCTTGTCGGCAGAGTTAGGGATGCCCTTGCCGGCGAAGTAGGCGGCACCACCCTGTGAACTGGGAGGTGTCAGAAACGGTCTGTATTTGAAATGTAGCCAAACAGAAACGTACGTCTGGAGGACGATGGGAGACTTGGCCTCGCGGGCAGCCTCGAGGGCAGCAACGGCGGTAGACGAGGAGGTCTGGAAGGCGGGGTTGTTAGCCGATTATCAACACCACTCTTATCCGCTTCGTCTGGATTCTTCGCGGACGGCCAGCAAGTAGCACCAACAACCGACGCGCCACAGAAACTACGAACACGGGAGATGTAGAAGAAGACTTACAATGTTGCAAGCGGGGAGAGCGAAGCCCTTCTCCTTGGCGTAGGAGAACAGCTTCAGGACGTCATCGCCGTAGATGACTCCGGGCTTCAGGTTGAGCTCTTGCAGCAGACCCATGGTGGATGGCGGGATATCTGTAGGTAGTGTGAAGCGGGTGTAAGATCTGTTGCGGTTGTCCGTGTACTAAGGGACAGGAGGTTGCGATGCAGGTTGTAGTCTAGGAATGGACGAGAGAAGATTGAGAGAAAGTTCAGGATAGGTGGACGTGGACGGGTTAACTATGTTTGGCTGTCCGCCCGCTGCTGGAACCCTCCTCAAGCGGGATTTTACTCGGGCTGGCCTGAGCAGCCAGACCCGGACCTTGTCTATTGCTCCAGTTACTGGCGGGTGCGTTTTGCTGGGTCGCGGCTGCATCAGGTGAATGCTGGGTGCTGGGAGGAGGTACGTGAGGAGCTCCTCTCCCCAGTCACCCTTTCCTATTCTCAGGTCACCGTTGGCAGCAGGAGATACATGAGGTTCCAGTCAAGCATGTACCGAGGGGCAGTCCATCTTCTTCCTTACTGCTGCCCTTGGACCAGATAGCAGCAGCCACAGGTGCCAATTTAGTTGAAATTTACCAATACCATTGCAACAATCCTAGACTTGTATCAAATGCCTTCTCCCTGTTCCTCGCCGAATACCGCCAACAATCGAAAATATCGTCTATGTCTCAACCCGGGCGACTTGTTGAGGGGCACCATCCAACTAGAAAAGGTACATGGCTGGGCGTATCTCGTGGTCTTACCCAATCACCGAGCCCCTCTCACCACGTCAAACGCGAATAACCCCTCCCCCCACTCGTCGTCCAATTGACGTCAAAAAATTGCTAGAGCCCCACTTGTGACCGGGATCGAATTACTCTGCCCTGTGCTTTTTCAGGTTGAGCAGCACATGCACGGGCCAGGCTCTCGCAGGCGTGTCTCTCGCCCAGCCGTCTTCCCTCAAGCCCCTCCATTCCTGAGCCGCTGCCACCGAGACCGCAGCCCAAACTGCTGACATCTCGGCCTTACTTTTGCCTGTTGAGATATTTCTTGTCAAAGCCGTGGATATCAATGACTCGATATCTGGGAACAAGCAAGCCGATGCCAGGGGTATTCACCGAGAATCTCGGTGTACTTCAAAGTTTGTAATAATCACTTGCACTGGATTGGGTTAAACCTGACTCCCCAGAAAGACGCATTGTGAAGGTCGGAATCCCGCCGGAACCAACACCCACCGCATCAACAAATCTCCGTCCAAATCCAGACAGCCCCTCATCCGGCTCCAGATGCACCATCGGATCTCTGCTAGCCAATTTTCAGCCGGGCCCCGGAAAAGCACAGCCAATCGCGCCGCTCCATGACGATGCCATCCCCGGGACATGAAATCATCCTTCCAGCTGCGTTTATCAACCCCAGCCTTGAAGGCCTCGACCTTTGCCGAAGCCCGGGAAGATGCGGGATCGTGACCACTCTCTACCCTTCGTCCGCCGAAAACCGAGTTATCAACATCCACAACGGGAAGCTCGCCGACTGCTCTTCCTCGGTCGAGAGTTGATCAACCCGCGATGCCCTCCTAAATCGCCGGAGAAATTCTACATCGTTCGGCTCATCTCGTGTCTTTGGATATAGTGGCCTCCACTTCCCAAGCGTTCGTCTTCCCTCCTCCCGCCTCTTATACGGTCTTCATCTCGGTCCCCAACCGCGAGCTTGCATATGTCATGTCATGCCTTGCAACATCTCGATAACACTCGACCAATCGCGGCGGGTTTTGGAAATTCTTCATCTCGTTAAGTAATCTTCTATTTCGATTATCATCATTCCTCGTCATCATGGCTGAGCCGGACCAGACTAATAAATCGAAGCCTACCATGTTCTCATACCAACGCCGTCCCGTTAGGGGTAATGCATCCTTGCATCGTCGCCTCCCAATCTATATACCTTCGTCTCTCCTCGCCCGGCCCCAGACCCCCGCCATGCCAACACCCTTCAGTCCAACTCCAGATTCTCTAGTGCCTCCGCCACGAAGACCTGGTCCCCGTCCCGTCCCGAAAACGTCTGCCCCTCCTGCTGCGCTCCACCGTCGTCCCCAGCTTCGCTTCTGCTGCCTTCGCTTTCTGTTTCTGGCGGCGTCACCAGGCCCGTAATGCCCCGAACCCCCAGATTCCGCTTGAGCATGCACATCTCCACCGAGATGCCGGGCCCGAACGCGCACCCCACCACGTAATCGCGTACCCGGCCGTCCGCCGCTATCGCGTCCATATCTTTTGAACGTAGCCTGTCCAACACGCTGAATATTGTCGCTGAACTCGAGTTTCCGTGCTTCATGTATGTATCGTAGCTCGCCCGCATATGGTATGATGAGATATTCATCGACCTTTCCGCTTCGGTCAGGATGGTTGCTCCTCCGGGATGCATAGCCCAGTCGAAGTCGTCTGCTTTCTGATATTTCGGCCCTAGTGACGGTGCCGAAGCGAGCAATTCGGAAAACGTCGACGGTACCGCTCCTGAGGCGAGTCTGGGGACCCGAGGCGAAAGAACTACCTTCCAACCTAGTGCGCTAGTTAGTCGTTTGCCCAGAGCCTCGAGGAGTCCCTTCTCCCCACTTACCAACAGGATCAACGTCAAAACCCAGGTCGCCTTCAGTATCGGGAATGATTTTGTGTTCCCAGCCCAACAAAGAATACACAGGCGTCGTCGTGTCTCCGATGCCGTTACTAAGCACCACTGCGCTGGCGCAATCCGAGAAGAGCGCCACTCCGATTCTCGTCTCCTGCGTCTCGTTGATGCTCTCGAGCTCGCTTCTCACCAAAGTAGTGCTGACCTCGAGCGCGACGCACAGGATCCTCGCAGGCTTTCGTCGGTACTTGTGGCCCAGCGCCAAGTTTGCCGCCGTTCTCAGCGTCGCCAAACCTCCGCTGCAGCCAACCCCGTGCAAGAGGACCTTCTCGACCTGCTGCGTCAATCCGAGCCCTGTAACCACAAAATGATCGAATCCAGGGTTGGCGCTGTCCGTGCACGTAGTCGCTACAACATGTGTGATTTCCGTGGGGTCGATCTGGGCTTCTTCGATGGCTTTTCGGCACGCGCTAATGGCCAAAGGGACGCCGTCGCTCATGAAGACTTTATGCAGGTCTGCTATTGATGGGGGATCTCTCTGGTTGACGATTGGGTGTTCTGGTGTGCCGATCGACGAACGGTACTCGATACCAGTGAATCGATTGATGGAGAGGATCTTCTTCATACTTGATTGTTTGCCATTAGTAATGACCAGGCGCCAAGCTGAACAAACTTACGCAGGAGACTCTGGGTAAAACTTCTCACTCAGGTAGTCTATTGAGTTGGCCTCCAGCGCATGTGGCGGGTATTGACTACCAACACCGATGATGTCGAGACCAAGGTCCCCGAAAC
Organism: Colletotrichum sansevieriae; assembly: GCA_026260285.1. Classification (NCBI taxonomy): domain Eukaryota; kingdom Fungi; phylum Ascomycota; class Sordariomycetes; order Glomerellales; family Glomerellaceae; genus Colletotrichum; species Colletotrichum sansevieriae. The sequence goes on from JAOQIF010000011.1 coordinate 162,281, forward strand.
TGTTGGTCGCTGCCATGGCGGATGCTGGAGGCGGGGGAGGGCTAAATCCTAATTGTCGGCAGTAGCTTCCAAGAGGCGTCTGTGACGAGGACGACTGATCGAAAGGCAAGGCGTCGCGGAGCTGAGGCTCAAGAGTGTAGAGAGGCCCAGGACGAGTCGGACAAGGAGGGTTATTGCTGTTGGTAAGACACAGCGGGTGGCCTGGAAGCGATGATATCACAACGACGCTGCTACACAGATTACCCGAGCAGGGCAACACGACAGGCACAACGACGTTTGTATGCAGAAGCTAAGGAGACGAGGAGTAAGGTTGATCACAGACTGGGCGAGTAGTAGGTGAAAAGTCGGTCAGTCGATGCGAAAGACATATAGACTGGACCTCATGCGTAAGAAGAACTTAAGAGTGACAGCGGCACAGCTTGGGTGGGTTGACCGCATACATATGTAAGGCCAAACGAAACAAGCGCCATCCTGCCGACTTGCGGTTGCCTCTGGTCGGTCTTCTGGTGCCCCCCAACAAAAACACCCAGCACATAGGGGTTGGGTTACTAGTACTATCCGTGGCCCAAGGACAGACTGCTTCTTCCCTGAGGAGAGCACTGTCATCGAAGGACGGGGAGGGAGGTGTCGTTTCCCGGGGGGGCTGGATGTCCCATTGCAACGCGTGTTTTCTCGTGGCGACAAAAAGGAAAAAAAACGGGACGGAGGTATTGTTGCACCGTTTCGTTTTGCAAGGTTCCCCCGCTGTACCCTATTCACTCGGCCATTCATTACACTTACTTTTAGACTCGCGAGACTTCACGAGTCCTTGCCGGCCTCCCGACTCGGAGCTCTGCCTCATCCTGGAATCGAAAGCTGCTAAGATGAGCCTTTTGCGCGGGTGGCTGTTACGTGCCGTGGATTGTGAACTCGCGGGTCCAACAAAGCTGAATTGAGAGGTAACGCCATGACGGTGCGCAAGAAGGAGAACCCGGAACTGAAACATGTCTGAATCCAATCTGGTAAGCCGATTTACGCGAGTGGAGACCTCTCTGTTAGAGGAACCCGGATCTGGCGAGCCCTTATCGCGGTTTGGCTCAGCTTGAACCCCTGCTAGTTGAGAAGCCTGGACTCTTAGGTAGCCATCTTGAGAGGTGATGGTGTGAAGGTGCATTGATGAATCCGAAGAATCTTTGTCTGTACTGTAGTAATCGTCAACTCATTTTTGCAAGCCTCCTCAATTCAAGGGTCCTTTCAAAAAGATTTACATTTGGAAATGAGGTTGGATTGACAAGCGCCCATTGTCACAGACGGCATATTCATCTCATATATGCACAAACAGACACGGCCAGCAAGTTTCATCTGATGCATTCCACCCCATCCGAACTTGGTTCTGTGCCCTTTCCCTTCCAAAAGCACCGGTCGTACATTCCTTCGAAGACGCCAGTTTAGCTTCAACGAAGACACAGACACGCGGCTACGGCCCGCGGTGCCAGTGCCCGCCCAGAAAGCACAGGCTGATCTACGATGCCCAGATAGGGGAACCTTGGAGCACGCAGAAACAAAAGGAGCCCACGCGCCTCCGTGTGGGCGGCACGCGTCATGGATTCAAAATCATGGATTAGCTCCCAGCTCGCGTGGTCCGTTGTGGCAGGTGGCTGGCAAGCTGCGGGAGTTCCTCTGCAGGGCGAAAGCTCAATGACGATCGGTTTACGTTTTTTGCTGCTGCTTCCTGGGCTCGTTTTTTTTTTTTTTTTTTTTTTTTTTTTTTTTTCTTATCTGCATATTGCTGATTGACACGGGATTGCGAGCTTTGATCAGAAAACAGCATAAATCATCCGTGATGTGGAATGTATTTCTTTTATGCATAAATCCTGATTACCCATACTATCAACCACTGAGAAGAGCCTGAAACAGGCTTACCGAGGGTTTCCAGATAAACCGGAGACAGGGTCCTGTGGATGGAGTATCGGATCCTGCCAGCAACCTCTGGAAAAAAATTCCGAGTCATCCAGGTTGGTATTTACGAGCACGTTAACTTGAAATAAGTAAGCTTCCTGGGTCTACCACAGGTTAATTGGCATCATCCCGCCCTCGAAACTTCGAAAGGCTCAGATACCCCGCTTAGGGGGCACAGTCTCTCCGTTCGGGCAATTCAATTGCTCCACGCCGAGCTCAAGTATCGCCGCGCCGGAACGATCACCACTCCTCCGGGGTTCTCGGCGCTTTCGGACAACCTGCCATTTTCCTGCGTCCTGCGCCGGACCGGGCGCATCTTTCACATTGCTCGCAATGCAGCTCTCAAAAGTGCCCTTCATCCTCCACGCCATCATCGAGACGGTCGCCGCGTCGTCCTTCGTTCTCAAACCGGACAGCCAGCTACCCAGCCCCTCTGTCGCCGCCCAGCTGGTCCTGCAGTCTCTCGGCGGCTTGCTTCTGAGCACAAACCTGATATGTCTGGTCTTCGTCTTCCGTCCAGAATTCGATGAGACCAGCAGGCTGATAGCTGCATCGCTATCTTTCTGGCACGTCTGGCCTTGCTACCGCGCCTACGTACGCTTGACGCGTCCAGCTGTAAACGGTAACCGTAGCAAGCAAGGGAAAACTCTCGGTGGACCGGCGGTGCATTTTGGCATGCATGTTATGCTGTTTCTGCTCTTCTTCACCGCAGCTCTTGTGGGATAGGTAGACTGGGTGACTTGGTTTTAGACAGACATAAACATCGTGCAAGCGAGCAGACTAGATTCTGGAAAAGAAAAGAATCACATACGCCCTTTTTCTGTTGGGATATCTTGGTTCTTCTACTCGCACACACCGGACTTTACTTTGCCCTAGTTCCTGAACAGCCTCAGACCCTCCTCCTCGGCATTAATGTCGTCCTCCATCTCCTCGTCAGAAGCCTCCTCGCCAAGCTCCATCTTCTGTCCGAACAAGGTGCCAAACAACCTGTCAATCGCTTCTTGCTCCCACATCCTGCGGTCCTCGGGCGCCATGAAGTTCTGCAACTTCTCATGAATGTTGAACCGCATCTTGCGGCCCTTGCTCGCCCTCCGATCGACGTGCTTCTTCGTCTTGGCCTCCTTCATGGCGGCCCACCGCACCGTCGGCTGCGCGGCCGCGCCCGTGGACCCGTTGTCGTTGGTGCGCTGCTCGACGAGCTCCTTGAGCAGGAGCTGGTAAAAGTCGGCGTCGTCGTAGATCTCGGGGTCCTCGTTGACCTTCTGGGCCACCTGCGCGGGCGCGCAAGAGCGCGGCGTGCGCGTGCGCTTGATCAGCCGGTCCGCGTGGAGGAGCTGGTCCTCCAGGCTGGCGACGACGGAGTGCTGCGTCGAGACGAGGTTACGCGTCTTGACCTCGACGGTCGCGCTGCGCGTCTTGGCTGACCACGTCTCGAGCACCTTCTTGCGGTACTTGAGCGCGCGCTGCTCGGCCTCCTGGATGCCCTCCCAGATGGCCTGGTCGGGGGTCGAGGCGTCGAAATCGCTGCCGCGCTTGCGCTTCGAGCCCGTCTGCGCGGCGAGCTCCGCGGGGAGCAGGCTGGCGCGGAAGCTGTCGAGGGTGTTGAGGAGCTTGAGGGCGGCTTCCTCGGCGGCCTCGTAAGGTTCCGAGCTTTGCTCGAAGTCGTCCATGTCAACGGCGGAGAAGGAGTTTGTGGCGACGATGGCCTTCTGGAGGCGGATACGGATGTTGAGGAGGCCGTCGAAGGTCTTGCGCTGCTCGCGCACGGCGAGGCCCTTTTGGGCGTCTTGTTGCGCGGCGGCAGAGAGGGTTGCGGAGAGGGCCTTTTGGCCTTCGCTCATGAGCTTGCGCTGTTCCGCTCTGGCGTCGGCTTTGGATGACTTGCGGCGTGGCTTGGAGTCGGAATCGTCCGAGTCTGAGTCCTCGGCGGGCTCTTCGTCGTCTGAGCCCTCGTCTTCCTCATCTCCCTCGTCTTCGTCGTCTTCGGAACTCTCGAGGCCTTCCAATAGGTCTTCGTTGCTGCCCTCTGATCCTTCCTCGTCATCATCCTCCTCGTCGTCTTGGTCGAGATCAATGCCGCCCTCTTCATCATCGCCGTCGTCTTCGTCCTCATCCTCATCGTCTTCCTCTTGTTCGCCTTCGTTGTCCTCCTCTTCTTCATCAGAGATGAAGTCAGCCGCAGTGGGCCTCTTGCTGCGGCCGCCCTTCTTTTTGTCTTTGGGCTGCGAGCTGCCGCGGAAGACGAACTCTCCAAGCTTCTCGTCGTCGCTGTCGCCGAGCGCGTTGTCGCTCTCGATCTCAAAGTCCTCGTCGCCGGCCTTGGCTTCGTCCGCGGCCAGGTCGGCGGTGTCGGGGTCGTCGAATTCTTCGTCATTAGAGTCGAAATCTTCTTGCGCATCCTCGAAGACGTCACTGCCCCCGTCGCTCGAGTAATTCAGGGCATCTCTGCTGACGCGTGCGCCGCGGTACTGAGGTCCGAGAGAAACGCCCTGCTTCTCGCGAAGTTTGCTCTTCCTGACCCGATCGTCAGTATCTTGACTTGCTCCTCATTTTTTCCATGTAGAGGCCTCATACCCGACAGTAACATAGTGTTCCGTGCCCGCATTCTCGTCTTCGCTCTCACCACTGCCACTTTCGTCCTCGTTCTCGTTGGCGGGCTCTGCCTCAGGATCGAGATCTGTAAGATTGTGTCAGTCCCGACCGTTGGCGAAATGAAAAAAAAAAAAAAAATCTGTTGAATCGCATACCCTTGGGCGCCTGGTCCTCCCAGTCAGCAGTTCTTCGACGGGCCGACATCATGTTATCCGTCACAGGTGTACTTCAAGTGGCAGCAGAATCCACTAGGCGAAATTTCTGGGTTCAAGAAACTTTTTGACGGTGAAGCGCGGCAGAATGGCGGACCCCACCATCGTGTCTGCTCTTACCTTATGTAAGCCATGCAGGGCGTGATCCAGACCTTCCATTCGATAAAGTTGAACGTCGTGCGATTGATTCAAGACGCACCTCGGCACTCTCCATCAGATGAAGATGTTTTTTTTTGGCAGCAACACTCAATGGGATGTCGTACATCGCATGCCATAGTAACGAATGTTGCGAAAACTAAGACTTGATGTTGACAATTTCCTCGAATCAGCTACCTTGACCAGACAATCACACTACGGTCGAGGCACTGGCCAGGATGTGTTATCTCATTCGTAGGTGTCAAAGTGCCCCAACTGAGGTCGCCTCCGCGACAGGCGGCTGTTGTCAGCAACTAAGATGGCGCAGCGTCATGTGCTTATCAAGAATAAAGTTGCTAAGATTCTATTGCACAGCAACACCGATCGCGATTCGTGCCTTGCATCTCCAGACGATCTGACAGCAGAAAGGATGCCACACGCGACCTACCGTACCTTAATCATTGCACACCGTTCGGTGGACATCTTCGCACTGCTTGAGTATGTACGAACGTGGGAAGAACACAGTACAAGCACGGAATGACGAAATCAAGTTTGCTCAATCAAGCTGATGGCCAATCAATCATGCAAGATGTCGAGTCAAAGTGGGTTCAAGCTGAGCGGAACCGGATGTCTCGGACTCGGACTGGTCACGTGCTTTTTAACAACCGCGGAAACAATAAGGCTAAGCCTGCTGGAGGAGGTACCAGGTGCTCCAGGTGCCTAGCTGAGGTGGGTGGGCAGGGGAGCAAAAAAAAGGTCCATCATTCGCCTGGTCTCCATCTCGCGATTGTCGTCTCCCTCAGGGAAATCACTGAAAAACACAAAGCCCAGCAGAAGAGAAACCGGCCTTTGGGGGCCTCGCAATGCAATGGATCAGATCGAGTCGCAGGTCAGCGACCTGCACTACTTGACCCAAACGGCAGTCCCTTTGCCGCCTGACCGCGCTGCTGCTTATTCTCCACACAATCAACAAGCCCATTCTCCCCTTTCCGCGACCCCCGGAGACAATTCCGCGAACACAGCAGGGGGAGCCCGCGGCGCTTCTGCTGCCGCCTCTTCGGTTTCTGGCTCCAAGAGGAAGTCTGAGGATGAAGGTGCTGCCGCCAAGCAGCAGAGAAGCAAGCGGAATAGGGTGCGTATTGTTGTTCTTGTTCTTGTTCTTGTTCTCGTTCTCCTCCACCCGTCCTCTTGCTGCCCACACCATGCTGTCCACGTCCCGCCTCCCCATCTTCCGTCCTGTTCTAGTACTGTCCTGGCCCGTCAATTCCTTTCATATCTCATATCATTTCTCGTAATTATGTTATCCTCTCCCTGTGCCATGCCCATCCTCTCTAAACTTCGTGGAACTTCGGGAAGCTGATTGTTGTTTGTGACAGTACATATCCATAGCATGGTAAGGTTTACCTCTCGTTCCCTTCGTGCTCCTCGACCACCCCCGCGTCCTCCGTCAACTCAATGGCCCGGATTGCTACTCACATGAACGGCTCAAGTTCAACCGCCCTTCACTAACACTTATCTTACCCTCGTAGTAACGAATGCAAGAGACGCAAAATCAAGTGCAATGGCGAAACTCCCTGCCAACGATGCGGCAACCTCAATCTGGCGTGCCTCTACGCCCCTAATTGCTGCTCCAACAACTTCAAGGACTCAGACGAGTACAAGACCATGACGGCGCAGATGACCCGCCTACAGGAGCAGGTCGACTCGCTCTATCAAAGCATGAATGCCCTTCGTTCCGAAACGCTGCGTCTTGCTCCCATCCAAGACAAAGTATTACCTTTCCCTTCGAGCACCGTCCAGGCCTCTCCGGCGAGCTCGCTGTCCACCCTACAGCGGCCCGAGTTGACCCAACAAAAGCAGGCACCTTTCCGTGGCCCCACGAGCATGGCTTTCAACATGGACGTTGCAAACAACACCATCCACAACATGGGCTACAAGGGCATCGGCGATGGCGAGGACCAGACATCTCCCTCGCTGATGCCCGATGATAGCCCATTCCGCATAGGCCCTCATGAGAGCCCGACTGAGCCACTGTGGGAGTTTACCAAGGACGAAATGATCCGTTTGTGCCGCCTGCATGACGAAGAGGTCGGCATCATGTACCCTGTCATCAAAATCCCATCCGTCATCGAGCACGTTCGCAATCTGTCTTCATACATGGAGTCAGCCAGGAAGCAGGGCATCATGCCAATGATCAACGACGACAAGACTCTTCAGCTCAAGATCGTCATGTGTTGTGCTCTTGTTGTAGAAGAACACGGGCACAGCGAGAAAGCTATCAAACTGATCGACAGCATGGACGCTGTTCTCAACCGGAAGCTCATGGTGGACCCGGTTGACTTTACCAGTCTTCCAGCACTGTGTCTTCTCGCTGGCTACAAGTTCTTAGCAAACGAGGAGATTGCGGCTTGGCGTGTGATGGGCCAGGTTACCAGGCTGTGCTTAGAAATGGGGATTCATCGCCAATCGGGCCTGATGGCCGTCAAGGACCCGGAAGAGAGGAAAACTGCGCTCAATACCTACTGGTCGGCGTACGTTCTGGACAGAAGATGGGCTTTTGCCACAGGCTTGCCATTCGTTGTACCGGATGAGGAGATTGACCCTGACTTACCCATGCCCGTAAGTTCACTATTTCGTCGTCGTCACGCTTCTGTTGACTTCTCTAGGAGGACGCGCCTTATCTTGCTGCCATGGTCACATACTCGAGATTGGGTGCAAAGGTCTGGCGTCAGGTTGCTCACTTCGGCCCTGTACTGGCGCGCGAACTCCGGCACGAGGACATGGAGCGTCTGGACCAAGAGATTCTGCAGTGGTACGAAACAGTACCTGAGGAGGTCAAACTTCGAAACTGGGACAAGGAGAAGAAAGTGACTTCGACCCCGTCATACAACCTGCTCAGGCTTCGCGTGTGGACGTATCTTCGATTCAACCAGGTGCGCTATGTCAATCGACTTGTCCGGAAAGTTGATAAATACTAACTAGGTATCAGATTCGTACTTGGCTTTACACACCAATCTTGCATAGCGCCACGAGTATAATGAGCCACATGGCACAGGCCCAGCGTGTTGTAGATCTTGCAAAAGATACAATCCGGTATCTCAACCATCTCAATAACACCACGAACCTCTATCGGAAAATCCAGGTGTTTTACCATCAATTTCTGACCTCGGCCATTTCCGTTCTCTTCCTGGCTTCTGTCCACGCTCCAGTCAAGTTCAGCCCCATATGCCGCGAAGAGTTTTACATGGCGCTGGAGCTTGTCAAAGATTTGTCCGCAAAGAGTTGGGTATCACAACGTCTCTGGCGTACCATCTCTTCGCTCAAGGAGGTCGCTCCCAGCATCGGTCTCCGCAACCAACCCGACGAGGATCCACACAACTCAGCAGCGCTCGCGATGGCCGGGCTTGCGACAGGTCGTCTGTCAACGAGCCCGGCTTCGATGGCTCCATATGGTCGCTCGGCGATGCCGCCATCGACAGAACCGATGCCTCAGCAACAGCCGATGGCTGGTATGGACGGTGTTCCATCGCCCAACAACGGTACCCGCATCCAGACCGAGATGAGTCGCATTTTCGAAGGCTATGTGGGCATGAACGGCTACTCGACGGGAGAAGATGGATTTGGAGGGTCATCCAGCGCAGACCTGACACCAACAACCACCAGCATGCCCAACCCCTATGTCGATAACGTCTTCTACCACTTCAGGGAGATGTTCTAGTTGCATTTTGACCAAAATTCTTCACGTATTGATAGCGGCTGCCCTTTGTGGGCGGATTTATTGCGTTCATACAGCAGCTCGTCATGAATACTTCATGCGTTGCACAACTAGCAGCTTAATGCCCATCATCATTCGCCAAACCCAGATCACGATGCATTTCACAACGCGAACCACTTGAGGTCTTCATCCTCGAGAACTGGCACAGTCTGTCCGACTCCCTGGGCCGAGATTCCCACAAGCTTAGTTCCGTCCCCATAGACAAGCTGCGTGTATCCACTCAAAGGCGTGTTCGTATTGTTCTTCGTGAAGCTCACGCCGTGAATCGTCGACCATTCCTTTAGCTGCTCGCCCAGGTTATGATACGTCACCAGCCGATCCGCCGTGCCGTGATACGTCTGCATTCGCGGGTAGCTGCCGTTGTACCCAGGGTACATGGCGCGCACCTGCACAGCCCACTCCGCGCCCGACTTGATGACCTGCCCATTGGCGCACTCCGGATCAGCGCTGATGGGACTCGATCCGGGTGAGCCCGCGAGACACCCGGCCGCAACGCCGGAGTAGCAAGACGCCGCGGTGAACAGGTCCGGGTACGTTGCGGAGAGCACGTTGGTCATCATGCAGCCCGAAGAGCTGCCGTTGACGAAGACTCGCGCCGGGTCGGCGCCGTAGCGCTCGATGGTGTAGCGAATTATGTTGGCGAGGCCCGTGGAGTCGCCGCCGCCTTCGTGCATCAGGCTGCGCGTCGTGGCCACGTCCTAGCAGGTGAAGTCCTTGGTCGAGGATGGGTAGATGACGACGAAGGTGCCCTTTTGGTCCGACAGCGGGACGTACTCGGCCTGGCGGGAGTAGGCCTGGCCCGAGCCGCCACAGCCGTGGAGGGCGAGGACAATGGCTGGGGAGGGGGAGAGGTTTGCTGGGACTGAGATTTCCATTGTTAGTCCCGTTGGGTTAGAGCCGAAATTGGTCACTCGCTGGAGGGCTGCGTCTGTGGTGCCCAGGAGGGCGGCGAGGAGGAGCGTGTAGAGCATGTTGGACGTGAGGATGGTAGCTGATACTACTTGAGAGTTTGCTTGTGTTCGAAGTGTGGACTCGGAAGCATGAGATGTTCGACTTGGCCTTATACATTACGAGAGTCATCACGGCGCCTAGCAAGCTGTCTTTGAGGAGGATCACCGCCGAAATAGCCAAAAGTCGCCAGCCTCGGCTCAATTGACATCACAATCAGGGAAGATCTCGACGTATTTCAATCCATTCACAGCCATCGCAGGCAAGCATATTAGATCCGGAGCGATAGGGGGGCAACTTGATGTTGATGCTGCAAAGCGTTCGCGCCGCGGCGCGGCCGTTTAAGGTGAACGTTGCACTTCCCCTTGAATGTCGGCAACAGCGATCGGCGGTTGAGGCTAGTTCTTGGCCTTTCGAAGGATAAATTGCAGGAGGAAGTTCATTGGTGGTAACTCTGAGGTAGAAGGAGAGAGGAGGTTTTTGCTTGGACAATTTGGGGAAATGTGATTTTATGGGGAGGTCTCTTTCTTTTGAGTACGACCCCGCAAACAGAGATGCCGAGGTACGAGGGCTTTGGGTCGCAGCGTTGTTTCTCGAGTCCTGTTTGTGAGATATTTACAGCTGTCCCAAGAGGAAAGAGTGAAGGTTCTGACGCCATCCATACTCAGGAAAGCAGGAGCTAAGTTGCATCTGGGTCCGGGCCGGGAGAAGATGTCGGGCGGCCCCGCTCCGTGTCCGGCGCCGACATCAAGTGGAGGGCCGTCTTCGGAATGGCGAGAAGCCCCAGCCTTAATAAGATCTGAAAACATGACAGAGACAGGCGGGTAACCCACTACAAACTTCTGGAAATGGGCAGAGTCTGTGTGCTGGGTATGCGATACAATATTCTCCTGAGGCTGAACTGAATATAGATGGCGACCAAGGACCGCTTGACAAGAACCGATTAGATAACGATGCTGATTAGACAATCGACGATTTGCGTGAAAATGCTTGGCTTGTTTGCCAATGGATTGACGCTGACCGGGGCCTACTTAGCATCGGCTGAAGGCTGGGAATCACGTCCTCTCAGCTGATACATGTGTGAAAATACGACATACCATCGAGCCACATTCCGTTTGGTTATTCAAACTATATCGACTTCGGGGTCAGGATCGGAGTCGATCCCTTCCTTCGTGAGATCCGCTCGCTGGCGTGCAGTTGCCATTGTCCTATCATTATCATAGAAGGCCGAACGTGGTGTTACATCCGGCGTGGGGCTCTAAATCAACAGTGATGGAAGCCCGATGCCGCCGAGCCCGGGTTCGCCGGCTGGACCGAACGGACTGGACTTTGGCTCATAAAAGCAAGTGATGTTTTCTTCAAATGTTTCAGCGCACCATTGCGTCTCCCGTCGTTGCATTGTGTCATCTCCATGATCATGATGCAGTCAACAGCCTCGCTGGTCGCACTACTCGCTGGTGTTCTGCAGGGAGTATCAGCAGCACGACAACCCTACGACGTGCGAAAGGTCATTGACTCATTTCGTCATCCGCACGATGATCTCATTATTCTGTGTGCCCACAGAGGATTGAGGTAAGGATCTCATACCTCGTGCATATTGACAACATAACCCCGAATCATACTTACAGGAACTAGGTGGAACGGAACAACGGAAAACTCACGAGATGCTTATTTCCGCGCCACTGAGGCCGGATTGGAGTGCATCGAGACCGACATCCACCTCTCTCTGGACGGCTATCTGCCCATGATTCACGACAGTGGTCTGGGTCGTTCGACAGACATTGGCGAGCAAACGGGCCGGCCAGCTTATAACCCCCTCACGGGAAAGGGCTATAACCCGTTAGTCAGCAAGCACAACTTCACCGGTTTCATCGAGAATCTTCATCTCCGAGATGAGCAAGGTAGGGTGCATGTCGAGACGGTGCCCACACTGCCAGAAATGATCAGCAGCATCCACGACACCGGCGCCAACGTCGTGCTGCAGCTGGACTTCAAAGAGCAGGCAGCCGTCGAACCTGCCTACTGGGCTCTGAAGAACCTGACCAACCGAGCCGGTGTGCCTGCCAACGAATGGTGCATCTACAAGCTGCAGGCGAAGTGGTGGAAGACGCCGGCCGAGTTCGAGGCTCTCCCGTGGGTCCAGGACGCGTTTGCGTCTGGTGTCGAGCTTGCTTACATTCCTGTGTACAATCCCGAGGACGAAGCATCCTGGAATACGCTGGAGTCGCTCAAGGCGTGGGCCCAAACTAACTACACCATCAGCGCCGAGATTGAGATTTACTCGACTGGTGCGCCGCTTCAAGGCCTTCAGGACTATATTCTCCGAGACGGCTCTGAGGGGGATTATTTCAGGACTTCTGGAATCTTGTGAGTATTGAATGGCGGCGCGATCGCAACTTCTCCGAACTCTCAAAAGCAAGACTGAGCCGCTTACGATGATACTCCAGCTATGCCCCGGGTGACTTGGTCAACCCAATCAGCTCGAATCTCACCAGGTTTGACACGGCAAACTACACCCTACCCGACGACATACGCAGGAACAACTCCGTCTTCAGCTTTCAAGAGAATAGGGCCCCAGTTTTACTGGACTCCATCGTCGGCAACAAGTCGCTGGACGGGCATGACCACCGGAGCGACTTTAACTGGATTGTTGAGCAGGGCTTTCAGTGGGTGATTACCGATGTTGCGGACTTTTGGGATGCGGATTTGAGAGCTCAGGGAAAGCGGAATATTTCTCGCCTTTTGGCGGAGGGAGCTGAAGAGGTGGACGGTGCGGCCAACGGATGGTATCGTCGTCGACATGCGAAGCAATTCATCAAGTCTTGATTTTATATTTAGCGCCTTCGGCCGGGTTGATAATGGCGATCTTGAGTTCAAGTTGTTGACAGTCTCAGACCAGCCGTTTATTGAACAGATTGGACAGCAGTAGCTATTGGACGGCGTCCATTGATTGTATTGTGACCCCATGAACCGGCAGCGATGGACCCAACTGTCATTCGTATGTCTATGTGGGTTTGACAGTAGTCAGTGTCCCGTCAAGTTGCCCGTTGAAACTTAATTATTTGGTGGACTAACGCACTGGCAGAACGATCAATGGCACCGCCGTCTGACTTGTAGACTTTCTCAAGCGTATCACATCGGATGTGGCTCGGCGCAGCTATTCGCTGACATATTTGCAAATTGCACCGTCCACGCCAACGCTTGGTCTTCTTACTCGGCCGGGCATTCCATCGGTCGATCGGCGGAGTGTGATCGCCTTCTACTTGTCGGAGAGGCCAGGAAAAGCGCGGAACTCTTTTCGATGCCCGTGGAAATGGCCGTGTGTGATTGGCAAGCTTCATGATTGTGGTCAACGCTCAAGGATAAGCGGTGCTTCTGGGGCCGTGGAAAAGCCCGCGATAAGCGCTGGGCGCTCGTTGCAAGATGAAGCCGCATTACGGGCAGGCGAGGTCCCTCGGCTCAAGTTCCCCAAGGTGCGGGAGCATCCGGGTTCGTGGGCGGGTCGATTAAAGACGACGTCCAAATTGAGTGTCGCAATTGGGCAGTCTGGTTCCCTTGATTCCCTCGGAGCCCGATCTGGTGGTCAACCCATGGACTGTTGAGCTGACATACCAGGGGCGTGAATGGGCAGTGATAGCCGAACTCTGTTGCAGGCGGGTTTTCGGCGACGAGCAGCCGGAAAACGGGTGATGTTGTGAGATTGAATTCGGCGACGAGCCGCACCAAATTCACTATTTTGATCGAAGCTTCAAGGGTCCGAGACAGGGGGGTGTGGCAATTCAGCTAGACCGCCACGGTGGAAGGACTGTGGACATTTCCATAGCCAATCCTGGCTCTACTTTTCCTTGGGACAGACAAGTGTCATCCCGCGGGATGGGGTATGGGCAGGTTGCTAGGTTCCTGGTTTCACAGCGCCCCTGACGCAGCAGCAGGAAGGGATTCGAGGTCGAGATGAGAGGCTTTTGCATATTTCCGGAATGAGCTGGTCGCAAGCTCGGATTCGTCAGAAGGGGAGTTCCGGTAAGTGGATGGGATTTTCCACCAGTTGTTGTGACCCGAACCGAGCAGCCAGGAACGATATGCGGTGATGACGCACGTGTAACGAATGGTGAGGCTATCGTCTCGCGTCTTCGCCATTGCGGCGAAAGTGTTGAAGACGCCGTTATGAAGCCGCAGGTGGATTTTCTCAGGAAGTTTTTGGTTCTGGACCCTAGGCTGTGCTCGGTGCTATCCCCAGAGACATGGTGTCTTGGGCCGTGTGTTTCCGCAGCGGTATCGGACGAATTAATGTCGACCGAGGAGTTGGCGGCCTCAATTGTTGATTCTCTCTCAGTTAGCCGAAGATTATCGTTGATTTCGGGATAGGGTTTGGGCGTCTGCAAGGGGATGGTGGATTGTGGTTCCGGGGTCGCCCCGACCCGCCGCGATGTGCCGTGGTTGAGGGCCGAGATTGGCTCACCGACTGGGACGATGTCGCTTCGTTGGGGCCGCAAAGGAACTGGTAGGACTACCCAGGTAGCTCAACAGGTTCACATGTTGCGTGCCAGTGACGAGAGGCGTTGAAGATACTGCGTAGTGAGCGGGAATAAGACGGCTGGTGTGTGTGAGTGTGTGGAAGAGAAAACAAGGCGGTGGTTTCTCAGTAATTCCATCGGGTGTCCGTTCGGTGAGACACGATTGGTGAGTCTGTGGTTTGCGGTGTTGCTCTTGCTCAACGGGTCTTCGGTGTCTCAGGGACCTCACCTTACTAGGCTTCGGTGAGTGAAGGTGAGCTGAGGCCAGCAAAGGTAAAGGCTGCCTTTGCTGTCGAAGGAGCCAGTTCAGTGGATTGGGTGACCTGCTCCGCTGAACCTTGGCTGGACCTGCGCTGCACGGAACACCTGGCGGCGGCAACCACCACTGGAGCTTCCCATAACCCTTGTCCGGTTGAAACTAGGTACGTCATGGTGGTTAGGAACTGAAACCATTTTGTTGCTACTCCGTTGGTATGTGACAGATATAAATCCTGTGGATAACAAAAGTACGAGAGATGGGATAGATATGCTTGAACCTTGACCAGTCTGGCCTTTTTGGTTCTTGTTCGCGATGGGGCTTGGATTTGGGAGGTATTTGCTGGAAAGCAGAGGTCCAGGTCTCTCGCATTATCCGTTATCGATCAACGGACACTGGATATCTTACATAATCACGATAGTGTACCTCGATCGATGGCCCGTGTGCTTTACCCCGCATTCCTGCAGCAATTGCAGGCCGTCCAATGTCAACCAAAAGGTCAGACGTTCCGACTTTACCGCTCTCCGACTCTACTTTACCTCACTACTTCAGCTCGTGTCTACCTTAAATGGTATTCGTGCCTCTCCCAACACTGCTGCGACTTACCCCAACTTTCCCAAAGTATCCGGTGATCTACTCCCACGGCATAGTCGGCATCATCGGGGCTTTCTCGTCTGTTCTCGGGAGGACGAAGGGAAAGGCTAAGAGCCTCAAGAGAGATTTCATGTGCCACACACCAAGCAATACATAGGATAGTGGTACATGGCGGCTAGAACGACGCATGGCAACCCGCTCCCGTGTCTCTCCACAATGTAGGCGGTTACGGTAAGGCGAATGGGGCAATCGTTTGGCACTAAAAACGCAAGCAATCCAAGCCAGGAGCAGTGAAGTATCAGTTTTGGCAATGGACGAAATAAGTCGACAACGAAACACACGCCGTCTTTTCATCCGCGGACAAGACATGGACCGTGTCAATTATCGAGGCGGAACAACGCATTCGCCCAGCGCCTCCGACGGACAGGCTAGGTACCTTACCTATATACCTGCATTACGTCATGTTAAGGTCAGCCAACGATCTACATCCGTTTCATTGCTGTTGCTGTTGCTGTTGTGCCGTCATTCAAGGCTACCGACGACAATGACCACAGCATGCCATTTCTATTGCTGCTTTACCATAGTATGCTGTCGCAGCGTCCAAGGGAGCTCGCTTGAGTTCTCGCAGGGATGCTTTCTCTTTCAGACGGCGCAAGCAGGCCCGCCTGCCAACCTGAGGAGGTTGCTGTCGCCGTCGTTCGTTAATCTGTGCCATTCCTCAGACCCAATGACCTCGTTATCCAGCCCGGGCTATCAGGTACCATCATATCAATATACCCTCGAAGTCGATGCCGATGCAGATGCAGAAACGGGTCAAGCTCGTCGTCGTGCTCCTCGTCAGGATTCCCCGAGATTCGAGCGATTCCCCCAGGTATCCATCCGTTCGACCCTGCAACCCTTCCCGCCGTACAATCCATCCGTCCAGCCAGCCAGATTCCAGCAACCCCCTCTTCACCCTCCGTCACGTTGATGAATGAGGTGTGCCGAAACCCATACCCCGCATCCGGACGGCACCAAAGCGACGCGACACACAATGCGCCTGCCCTCGCATCCACGTCCTCCCGCTTGAATTCCTCGCGCCCTCATTGGCGCCCCGTCGACGCCCAGGGACATCGGCGCCTGGATGGGTGGGTGGGAAGCTTTTCCCGTACTCGTCGTCCTCGGGGCTGTGGTTGGCGCTGGCTTGTCTTGTCTCTGCTGGCCAGCTCGGCTTCTCTGCTTCTCTGACTGTCTGGACTGGCAATCATTTGACATCGGATGCCGAGACCAGGTACATGTCTGCCTCATCAACAACAAGTGTTGTCTCCAAGTACAGTCGCACTCGGGGAAATGACATGGTCAAGGTACCAGTTTGTGGCACAACAAGGCATGTGTTTCTCTCCTTGATAAATATCACTACCACTGCCACGACTCCGCCCGCCGTGTCCATTCGTCGCACACCCATCTATCTCTCCCGTGACGAGAAATACCCAATTCCTGCCAGCCTCTGCTTTGTCCGTCGACTGCATTAGACAGTGTCTCCTTTGAACGAGTCGAGCCTCGGTCCTCCTCCTTCTCCAAAAACCCCAAGCAAGGCTATTGCTTGGTGATCAACGGCTTCCGCCCGCCTCTTCTGACTAGACTCATCTTGGAAAACTACTGCCGAACCTTGATCGTCCCGAGAGCACCTGACATCTCTACCTCAAGCTACCGATCGTTCCCGAAGGAGCGCCCAGAGCAAAGCAACTGCTCGACTTCGATATCTGTTGTTTTCGTCTTCACAAGCTCGCCTTTTCTCTACTTACCGCAACTTCCATCGCTTATTTGACTGCTTGTCCGGCCAGTGGCTTGCAGGATTTGCATCCGGTTGTCACCCTCTTCCTCAAGCTCTCAACTCCCAGCTCCCAGCCCAGCTCCAAATATCCATAAATCCCGCCCTCCTCTCTCAAGCTCGCCCTCAACAGCACCCGACCTCGACCAACGCCCGGCATATAAGTAAGTCATAGCAACCAACACTGCTGCACACTGTTATTGAGCGTATCGGATAAGGTACGACACGCTCGTTTCCAACACCGCTTTCTGCATCTGTAAGTGAACAAGTCAGCCGTTTCTCTCAATGTCTTGAAACTTTTATTGGGGAAGCGAGGCGTTCAACAAGGGCGTCAAGCTAATCCCAATTCCTCTGCTCACTCTCTTCTGCCCCCAACCCACCCCCGCTGCGGCTTGTCAGACATCTTTGCACGCTGTCCGGCAGTCTTCTGTGCGTTGTTCGCATTCCCTGATCGCCAATCCTGGTCACAGCTCTTCTATTCCTATCTCGACCCACGTCTAGTTGACGACCTCGCACTGCAATCCTCCACCCACCTCCACTCCCTTGCTATCGCCGGCCGATGTGGAGCCCGCCCTGTGTGCGACCTCACCGAGGCCTGACAAACATGGGACGGGCTACCTCAACCACCGCCATCGCCCACCTCATCCCTATTGTTCCCGATGACATACCCCCCGCCCCCACCACCTCGTCAACGTCCAGACCGATGCGACCCGGACCGTCTCCTCGGTCGCGGCATCGCGCTCGGCCTGGACTAAGCCTACGTCTGCGGAATCTACACCACACAGCTGCGTATTTCTGTCCATCGCGCGTCCGTTCGTGCATGTGGAGACCTGCCACAGTGGATGTGGCATTGCGTCTTATGGCTTTTGTTGGACCCCACCACTTCTGGCATGCCGCCGGGCGGTGTCTTATACGAGGCACTGACAGGCACGGAGGGAGGATTGGAGCTCCTGGTCTATAAAACTGCCTTTGACACCTCTCCGGTCCGAACCCAAGCTGACTGATCGCCTCTCTTCTTCTCTGTCATCTCCAGCTGCCCCAACATCCTTGCTATTTAACCACTGTCTGCTTCGTCGAGGCAGCTTATACCGACGACTTTCACCCAACCCACCCGAGTCGATCACTGCAAGCCTCCGTGCTGCAGTTCGACCCAGCAGAACAAGACATGAGCTCTAGCACCTTTAAGCAGGCAGCTGAGGCAGCTAGGACACGTACTTCCGAAGTCATGAAGTCCGATTCCGTCGCCGTCGCCAACGACTTCATGCACACTCCGTTGATGAGGGCTGCTCTGCCCTTCATCAACGGCGGTATCAGCGGTATGGTCGCCACCACTGTTATCCAACCCGTCGACATGATCAAGGTCCGCATTCAGCTCGCTGGTGAGGGTGTTGCCGGCGGTCCGAAGCCCACTCCTCTATCCGTAACGAGAGAAATTCTCGCAAGCGGCAAGGCTCTCGATCTCTACACCGGACTGTCGGCTGGTCTACTTCGCCAAGCCGTGTATACCACTGCTCGCCTCGGTTTCTTCGACACCTTCATGGGCAAGCTAGGCGCGCGCGCCAAGGAGCAGGGCAAGTCCATCGGCTTCAAGGAGCGGGCCACCGCCGGTCTCGCGGCCGGAGGTCTGGCTGCCATGATTGGCAACCCTGCCGACCTGGCTCTCATCCGCATGCAGAGCGACGGCCTGAAGCCTTTGGCTGAGCGCAAAAACTACAAGAGCGTCATTGATGCCCTCAGCAGCATCGCCAAGTCAGAAGGTGTCGGTGCCCTCTGGGCCGGCGCCGCCCCCACGGTCGTCCGTGCCATGGCTCTTAACTTCGGTCAGCTCGCCTTCTTCAGCGAGGCCAAGTCGCAGCTCAAGCAGAACACCCAATTGTCGGCTCAGGCCCAGACTCTGACTGCCTCCGCCGTCGCCGGCTTCTTCGCCAGTTTCTTCTCTCTTCCCTTCGATTTCGTGAAGACCCGTCTGCAAAAGCAGTCCAAGGGCCCCGACGGCAAGCTTCCGTACAAGTCTATGGCGGATTGCTTCAAACAGGTTGCTAAGCAAGAGGGCGTAATGCGCTTCTACCGCGGTTTCGGCACGTACTACGTCCGTATTGCTCCCCACGCGTAAGTGGACTTCGTCAACCCCGTAAGTCTGACGAGAGTCTCCGTGCTAACAATAGTGCGTTCCACAGCATGGTGACACTGATTGTCGCCGACTACCTTGGTTTCATCACCAAATAGACAAATGACGCACGAAAGGACCGATCTCGCCCTAGCACAATCCTTCCTAGGTTTCCGTTGCTTTGTTTGGACGTCTTTCGATTTATTTTTCTATTGGAGAGCAGTGACAGAAGCGAGCGATCCCGGCCATCCATTTCCGGGCGCTCTGCATTCTTTTCTAACTAGTCGCTCCCTCTTTTCTCTCACAATGGCGCTCTAGGTGTACTGCTGGCATTTTCAAGGGAAGGCAAAGAGTATTGCTTGGGTCTTATACCACTTTTGGACAAACAAGACGTACATAGCTCGTCAGACTCGGCATGGAAAGTTGTAGACCTCCACGCGAAGTAATCGAACAAACAATTGTTATGTCTGGTTGTACGCTTGGTTTGTGGCGGTGACTGTGCGTAGCTCAACAATGTCTGTGGGTGCTGCCGGGCTTTCCATTTCGGTGAGGTGAAATTTCTCGACGGATGCAACTGCGTCTAGGAATAGCGTCCGATGCGCATAAGCGTCCGCGAGATGGACAACCATGAGCAGGATGATTACTTCAAAAAAGATTTGAGACAAAAACCCTAGATATCGATTTACAATTTACAGCTCAGCAAATATTGCATGGTGTTTCCAGTTTAAGGTTATAACCAATGTCGTCCACAGTATCTGGTCCCAGAGATGGTAGCCCCCTGTTATGAAGTTTGATGGTATAACAGTGCGTCTATGGCGAAAAGCTGAATCCAAAAGCAGCAAAACACGAACAGATGTTCACCTACCATGGAAATCTTGCGTCTCCTGTCCACTTGGACTTGGCATCCTCTCCACTAGAGAAGGAAGTTCCCGGGCAACACCACGGGGAGGTTTGGAGTACGGCTTTGTTGCCCTTAGAAGTAGTGATAAGGCTCACCGGGGCCATCGCGGAAACTGAGTTTGAGAGTCCAGTTTTAGGGGGGAAAGGGAGTAGAGGAGAGGTTCAAGATGTAGATTTTGTTTCTCTCTCCTTGCAGCTCAGGGGGTTTTCGGTTCGGATCAGTCCGCGTCCTTTGAAGACTGCGGGAGGTCGACGTTCTCCTCATTCTCTTCGCAGTAATGCTCTTCGGTATACTCAGGGGCTTGACGAGAGCCTGAGATGTGGTTGGGAACTCGACGTCCGTTGACTATCCTGTGGCCATTGGTGGTTGTAGAAGTAGGCCGACGTGTCGCCGCCTCAGCTGTGGGCGAGTGCCAGAGACGAGCCATGTCTCTGGGTGTGTGGGTGGCCGCTTGCGTTGGCAGTGGTGGTCCGGAGAATGCCAGAGATGCGGTTAGGGACGCGGAGTCCGTTGACGAGTCTGTGACCTGCGGTCGCAGTAGAGCAGCGCATGATCTCAGCAGTGGGCGAGTGGAAGAGATGAGCCATCTCGCTGGGGGCAGGAGTGGTTGTGGCCCTGGTGACGGTTGTGGTGGTGGTGGTGGTGACAACCTGGCGAGCGCGGGAGATGCGGTTGGGAACGCGCAGACCGTTGACCAGAGTGTGGTTGGTGTTCATCTGGTCTCGCATGACCTC
Source organism: Colletotrichum sansevieriae (assembly GCA_026260285.1). Lineage (NCBI taxonomy): Eukaryota > Fungi > Ascomycota > Sordariomycetes > Glomerellales > Glomerellaceae > Colletotrichum > Colletotrichum sansevieriae. The sequence continues at coordinate 182,797 of JAOQIF010000011.1, forward strand.
GGTGGTGGGAGAGTGGAAGAGGTCGGACTTCTTGGTGGTGGTGAAGTCGGTGTTCGCCATTTTTTGCCGAGTGTTTTTTATATATATATATATATATATATATATATATATATGAGAAGGCGGCCGCAGGAAGATGCCGTGCTTGTCCTGAAAAGGAGGCAGGCGGAAGTCTGGTGATGGTCTTTGAACGTGAAAAGAAATGAGCCAAAGAGTCGAGTGAAGTCTGTACAAGAACCGAAAACGAGCTGAGTATAGTAAAATTTGAGCTGTGAAAGATGTCTGGTGACGGAGTCATGGAAGGAAAAGACGTTGGAAGTTGTTTTTATATAGGTGTTATGGAGGGTTACCGATTGAGAAGAATCTATGGAACAGGATCCAAGCTGACTTTTCTGATTTGTTGCTACGCCATGATTTTGAAGCTGTAAACCAACTTCGGCAGGAACTTTACCAAGGATCAACCCACAAACTCACAGAGCATACCACGGAATCCGATAACTATATTAGACCGGGATTTCAGATGATTGATTCCATGATCGGAGGTAAAGCAAGGATCAGCGGAACGTTCTCGTGGACTTGAAACCTACGTGTCAGGAAACAAGTTTTCATTCTTAAATCAAGCCTTCGCTGCAGATGCGCCTCCCAACCTTCCTTTCCGTATTTTTCAGCCTCTTCAACCTGGTTCATGCCTTTCAGAATGCCCCCTCCGACAATAATTGAATAATGAAGTCTGAGCCCCCGAGGATCGCAGCATTCGGCGTCTGGTACTGCTGCCCCAACGAGTCGCCTGGCTCGGCCGAGATAATCAAGTTAGACCTCTTTTTCTCGGCGGTCTCTAAAAGTCGCTTCGCAACTGGGTGGTGGTGCTGGCTGTCCCTCATTGCGTACATGCTGCCAGTGTTCCGGGCGGTTGGTTTCTCGTCAATCCGCGGATGGGTACGTGCAGTTGTGAACATCCTACAAGCTTAAGGCCTTTGAAAGATACTTGCAGAAGTCAGTTTGCTTTACTCAGCCTGTAAAATCATGAAACCAATTGGAGCGTGACACGGGTTGGTTGATTGGAGCTTTCCTCCTGAGAACCTCTCCTCCGGGCGTCTCTGAGCTTCCTCGGTCGCCGTATGGACTTGTGTGCTCTGTAGTAACGCCAAGAGCCTGGTCGTGGCGAAATGCAGAGTCTCAAGAGCGCTCATTCGATAGTCGGATACTTTACGATTAGTCAATTCAACTTTGGAAACATTTCAATTCCTGGCGGGATGGTTTCAAAATTTACAAGAAGTGAGATGCTATGTACAACGTTGTAAAAGTTTAAATACGGTATTCATAAGTTCATGTTCATGGTAGAGCTGATCTCTCCGAAGCGGATGTTGCTGAAGGTCACCTCCGGGTTCGCCTGAACCTTGACAATATTCTCAGGGAGACCCTCGGTAGCGTTGCAGGGACCAGCGCCGTTGGTATCAAGCCACTCCATCCCCGCGGATTCGTCCCACCAGATGCTCAAAGCCAAGACCATGCCTCGGCTCATGGACTCGCCCATACCAGCCATTCCACCCAGAGCCATGAACTTGTCGGCGTGCGTGGCCTTGCAGTATGCGTCGTTCATGTAGTTGACCTTGGGCACGCCCGCAATGTTGGCAACATTGCTGTGCACAACCTTGCCGTCCTGGATGTACAGGCGACGGATCTCCTTCAGCTGTCCGTTCTCGGCGGGGAACTGGGTGACGACGGTGAACTTCTTGGTCGTGTCGACCCTGAACTTTCTGCCCCTGCCGTAGAACATAGTGAAGTTTCCTCCAGTGCGGTAAGGGTTCCAGGAGCAGCCGGACTTGTCGCAGACGCTATTGCACTCCTCGCCGGTGCACTGGTACAGTCCGGGCTTGCTGCAGGGGTGCGGCGCGATGCTCGTCGCGCGGGAGTTCGCCTCCCAGATGTCGAGCTCGCTGCAGCATGCGCCCTTGCTGTCAATGTTTCCCTTCATCATTATGTCAGTAGCAGTAACAAGGGTTCGGACGATGCGACGACTTACCACTCCGTTGATGAAGGACGTCTTGAAGCATTGAGCATCGCAGTAACCCGCGCCGTAGGCAGGGCCAGACTTGCTGAGTATGCTCGTGTTCTTGCCGCCATCCGGCAGCATCTCGGAAAAGTAGAGTGCGCTGTTCATACCGCACGGCAGCTTGGCCATGTCAACGTCGAAGCTGAACTCGTTGCCGGTGAGGGTAAGCATCTCGTAGCGCTGCTTGTTCTCCTCCAGAAGGTAGACGCGGGGCGAGACCACATTGCCATCCTTGAGCATCCGCAGGCGGATATGCGTACCATGGGTTGTGATACCCTTGGTGCCGTAGTCAGAGATGCCCTGGATGATGCAGTTCTTGGCACAAGCCTCCGCGTTCGGGCACGCCGCGGTGTTGGGTGGGTTATTGCCGGTGAGACAGCTCACACCTTCCTTGGTTTTGATGTCATGCTCACTAGAGTCCACGACGATGTAGTTGGTCTTCCCCTTGCAGCCATCTCTGACGGTGCATCGAAAGGTCGTCAGTGCGGGATGTTTGTCAGTAATGTTGCCAGGCGTCTGACCGGCGACGATGCTGGCGAGAAGAAGGAAAGTCGAAAGAACGGATAGGGCCATCTTGGCTGAAATATGCAATACAGATGTTGAGTTGGTCAACAGGTTGCAATACAAGAGAAAGGAACGAATGAAAAGGGAATGTTAGACGGATTTACAACGCAACCACTAGTCCATCCGAAGTGGTCTCGCCCGGACTAAATAGTTTTGTTGAACTCCATGACGTTCAAGAGAACGCGAACGCCCTCTCACACGGTCAAACAGTTTCATCAATTCGGGGAGAACTCCAGAGACGTCGTCCTTGACAAGCTTTTCAGGGGGGTTGCCACCTTGGGAACGCCGGTAGTAGTTCTTGGCGCAATAGCTTGCAAACGGTAGCCCCTATCTAAGAGGTGGGTACCGGAGCCTCAACTGCAAGGAGCATCACTGGAAGAAAATACTGCCCGGAGGTCTCGATTCCCCAAAGTCCGGATGATTCGGGAATGAGCGTTAACCACTCAGGGGTCGGTTGGTGGGCCAGGAAGGACCTTGCTCCGTTGCGGCAACGGCACAAAATGGTGTTTGCCTACAGCATCTTGCATGAGTAAACGTGAATTAGAGTTCTTTCCTGTAACGGAATCATGGTTCGCAAAGTGTGCCGTCAACCGGGCCGCAAATGCAGGGTCCTACATCCCACTGGGTCTATACCTGATTCAGGATTAATATCACTCGCTGCCTATCAACCGTGAAGAACGGGGCCTCATCTCTCCGTCCTCACAGATGGAGTTTCTCTAAGATTTAGTCAGTTCAGTATCCATTCCATGTCGCAGGGTAATAATCATCAGACAGTAGATCACAGCCATGGTGCGACTGTATTGTAAAGGTCGAACAAACCTTTATAAACCATTGACGAAGAGATAACGAGACCGAGGAGACGGCATATTCAATGCCGTTCGCAATCGATACACCATTAGCAGGCATGACTTCCCAGGTAGCTGATCCACCACGTGCACGGTCTTAACCCACCGCGGCGTATCTGGTCAGTAGACACGGGGATCTGGCTTGGTTATCTGACGAGACCCTGTCGGGCTCGACTGTGGATTCACTGGTTTTTGACAAGAACCTGAGTCTGCATATCCCGAGCACTCGTACGTCCGGTTTGCCTAATTAACTAGATACATAATTTGGAGGGAAAGCCATCCTCAGGATAACTCGCTGGGAGGGCCGGCGTGAGACCAACGTTCATAGAGTCCTCCAAATCTGTCGACAGTTTTCCAACCGACCTAAGTGGCCGCTCACAAACCGGAGTCTTTCAGAGCTGCCCGCGATTGCGATGTTTAACCCCATTCGCCGAGGAAGCGAAACTTTATCGAAAAGCTCATGGTCTGCGTCTTGGCGGCCTGGAAACGCACAACAAGGCTGCGTCCCTCGAATTGACCGCGAACTCAACTCTGTCCATGAGTCGAGACCTAAGCACGTACCCAGGCAACTGCGTCGTGGGTGCTTTCAACCAAGGCCCTTCGGCGCGCCTGGCACAAGAAACGAACCAGTGGTCATGTCCAAGCCTGAGACATGTTTCCATCGGCCGCTGGGCACGAATCACGATCGCGCTGAGTTGCGACCACAGGCTCAAGAGAATCGTGTTTCGTTTTCCAAATGCGTTTGTGTTCCTCCACAAGGGTGTCATACGCGGCAGACCGGCCCAACTCTCGCACTCAGCGTTTAGCGGTCGATGCGTGCAATGATTCACATATCACAGTCGGCTTGAAATTGCCACTTCAAAATGCGAACTTGAGTCTATGACTGCTTTCACTTACTGATTGCTACAGACAAATGAGTGCACCCTGCCAAGTCGTCGGTTTCACCCTTGCCGATACTTGACTCCGGGGTTTTGCTCGCGTTAAAGCCAAGCCAACCGCGGATACCGTGGGGACGCGCAAGGTGGGGAAAGGGCCAGGGCTCGTCCAAGGTCCCATTGAGACAAGGGGAAGTAAATGAATGCTACTCATACTACTTTTTATGCATGTAGACTTTCATGAATAACGGACTTTACTTCTCGTCCCATTCCAAGGATTGGAATTCAATGAAGAAACAGCGAATTTTTAGATATGAGAACGGCATCGAGAGACTGCAATTCTGAGCAAGACCTGTTAGATTCAGTGGGCCTTTCGTAGTATATAATGTATTAATGTTATCGTTAGGTCCTTCCCCGTAGTTTCAGGTAAGGGGATTCTATATCTTATATATATATAGTATAACTAAGGAACTTCCTGTATCTTCATTATAGCTATAGAACTTCCCGTATTATTTAACAAGACCTGACGATACTAAGGCTCTGTGATGGTTAATTGATTTCACCCCGGAGATCAAGCCATCAGTATTTACATCGGCATGAATAACTAAGAACTAAGAGCCCAAGGAAGGCATCATATGCTCAAAAATGCTGAAATTTGCGAAAAAAAAAATACCCCTGCCAAGATCACGGTCTAGAGGTAGGTTTCTCCCTAGTGAAAAAACAATTGCGATGACGTATATTGCAACCATGAGCTCGAATCGTGACCAACGGTTGGTATAGAGCCAATAATTTCCATATCAGAGAAGCCCGGCGGATTGGTCTTGCATGTGGTCGGAGGCGCTGGAGGATCTCAATCCTAGAGTTTGTCACATTGGCGTTGAGACTAATTCTCCTGGGCTGTCGACCGACTTCGGGCATGAGTCCTTGGCCTAAACATACTATGGTAACATAAGTTGGGGATGGAATCTACATGCAAACCAAATCACCAATGTAATCGCTGGGATCCCGACATCCGAACTTAATCCGCCGAGATCCTCGTATAATTAAAAATAACTCTATATATAAACATTGCGCGTCTAAGCTTTCTAAAGCTAGTTTATAGCTTAGATCAATAGTACTATTATCCTTATTACACAACCCTCAGTTACTACCTAATCAGTATGCGTCTGTCGTGGCTTTATTCTAGCATGGTGCTAGCAGGACTATTGACTTGGGCCTCATCACCCCCGGAGAAGCCTAACATCTCTTCATCATGACGGACGACCAAGATCGTCGTCTTGGGTCGACAAATTAAAGCATCCTTCAAAAAGAAATGATTTCAAAGGGTACATAATTTCGACCATTGGACCACTACCGCTAAATGTTGTCCCACCCGTGCCGGTCTTCTTCGTGGACAACAGACTCACAACACGAACATTACCTACGTGAGCGAAGCAGGGTAAGTCTGACCGCTTATAAACTACTAATCTGTACATCTGTTGAGACACCATGAAACAGAAACTACGAACCACGACTGCCTACCCCGTTGGTTGAAGAGAGCCGGTTATCGTGCTGAATGTATGTTTTAACTTATATCCCTTGATGGTGTAAAGTCGCTAAAGCGAATTGAAGATATCGGGAAGCTCTGGAATGGATTTAATACGATGAACTACAATAGCCCCGCGCCAAAGGGGTGGAACTTCATCAACAGTCTCGTAAGCTGCTCTTAAATCTTGTCAAGATTCACCGAGAGTCCATGTAAATCCACAGGCTTGTCCCTACACAATGGACTTCAACAAATAGTCATGTAAGAAAACGGCGAACGGCCACGTCACTATCCTGGCTTCCATCGAACAGACATAATTAGGGCACAGTCGTAAGGAGTACAATCAAGTGGTTTTAACTGTTCATCACTGCTGACCTAATTGCAGCATAAATAGACTCGAGTATCTTATATTGCAAGAAAGCCATTCTTCCTCACCATAGCGCCAACATTCCCACATGAGAACTACGATTTCTATGCGCCAGTGCCTCTCCCCCGTCACCAAGGCCTCTTCCCCAATGCGACAGCTCCAGAGCCCCAAACTGGAATCCCTCAGACGAGTTCCAGCAGCAGAAGTCCAATTGGATGAAGGATCTGCGAAAGCTGAACGAGATGTGAGATGGGCCGATATCAAAGCCGCTTCGCGGCCATTGGTAGATGAGGAGTTGGGAGAGAGTGTGGACAAGCGAAAGTTCGAGGAGCAGGATGCGCTAGAATGGTACAATTAGCTGCCTAGGAAAAGCTATCTTCTCACTACACATAATCGAGTAACTATGTCCTTATGTTCTTATAGACAAGGCCGACCGTGATGACACCAAATACAACTTCAGCCAGTTGGCGACAGAGATGCAGTTGGAGGTCCCTTTTAGGTGGATATGAGGTACCCGAGGCATTGAGGAACGGCTGTTCATGAGATCTTGTTACAGCGACGAATAAATCGGGCGTGGATGGCGCAACAGTGCACATGTTACTAATTACTAATGCTTCTCCCAAACCTGTATTCCGTCATGAATGATTGCCCAACCAGATGGCCCGCATTGCACACCATTGATGCTAAGGAATTATGTCAGCTCGAGCAGGTGCGACTGGAAGGCCCTATGGATTGTCCTGTACTTTGCTTTGATGCCATGTCCCAGACCAAAGCTTCCTTCGCCGGTATCAAATAACAAAACCGCCCGGAAGTTGCTCGAACGTGCCAGCATCATCGCAGAGAAGAGCGATAACAGTCCCCAGCGACTTCTTGATCTCAAGGCCGTGCTGTTTCGAAAAGAACACAATGTCTTTGGCGTGGATCAGTTCGGTCTCAAGTGGCCGCGGTGGCTTCAAGAGCAGGGGGCCAGCCAATGGTGGTGCTCAGCAGCTGCAGAGATTTTGCACTCCTTGAATGGCCACTCAGCACACCCGACAGCTTGTCTGGAGTGCAGATCTTTCGCAGAGGCTTTGAGCTTAGCAATCGATGATTTCCAAGTGCAAGCTGAAGTCGCTTTTCGTAACAATCGATGCTAAGCGGCCGGAGAGGCACGCGCAGACACCTTGCCTCAAAGCCCTCGTCGAAGCGACTGGCAAAATCAGATAGGTCGGTATACTTGATTCCTGCATGAGTACCATAAGAAGTCCAGGTGTCTCATAGACCACGAATTTTCAACCTTTGGTGTTTACCACGTACGCATAGAGCCACGACTGGGGCTGATAGAGGCTGAGTAGCGTCGCGGACAACCAAGATACGGTTTGGTCCACCATGGGGATAGCCTACGGAAACGTGCAAACAGAGTTGACACGACGCGTGGGGCAAGTGCTCACACTATCTAGGTCTGCCGGGATCGTCATCCTTCGCGGGGAATGGCATCCGCGCCCACCTCCGCCCCCGGATATGCATGCAGCCTCGAAAACGACGATGGGTCGTCCTTGTCTGAGGATCTGAGCCAACCTTGTGGCGACTCTCGATTGACTTAAATAGCCCCTGAGCTCCTGTAGCTTGGTGTGATGCCACTCGGGTTTGCCTTCGGAAAGCGGGAGTTTGAGGCTGCGAAGTTCGTATGGTATTGGCGACTCGGAAAATTCCGTAGTGGCATACTACCCATATATAGATCTTGCACAATCACGAGCTCATAATGACTGACGGAAGGTTCAAATCAATGAGTACCACACGGATCGGTGAGAAGTTAGATATGAACAAGATCAACTTTTGTCTACTTTATGGAATACCTAAACGCCGTCCCAATGCATCTTTATATGTACTCTAGTGCAGCCCGCTCTCGCCGGTCTCAGCCATGTATTTTTGGCAGTTGAGCATGATCTTCAGCTGATCGCTGACCTCCTCGAGTCTACCAAGAACCTTTTTGTTGCCATCAACAAATCCCAAAATGGAGTAAGGGATATCAGTGTCCGCGCAGAATTCTCTCACGAAAACCTGGGCCTTGCGCAGGTTGTGGCGCGGTACGCGAGGGAACAGGTGGTGAACAGCCTGGAACTGGAGACCACCATGAATGAAGTCCAACCAAGCCGGGCAGTCGACATCCATTGTAGTGCGAAGCTGGCGTTGGGGGAAAGACTCGCTCTCGCCGAGATCTGAGGTCGACATTCCCCAGTGGCTGAGGGTGATCTGGACGTGGAGCGGCATGGTGATGATATGCGAAATCAGAACAAAGGCGACGCGGATGGGCCAGGTGGGCAGGGTGCAGAGCAGAAGGCGGTAGCCGAAGATGTACCAGAAGCAACACATGAAGCCGATCTCGGTCGGGCGAATCCACCAAGCCTTGCTGTTACCCAGGGCGGAGGACTTGTTCGACAGAACGTGCAGCCAAGACAGCAGGTAGAGGTTGAAACGGGCGATACCCATCACCGGGTAGTAAGTGAAGCGTTGGTACTGGACAAGGAAGTCGGCGGCGGCATCCCAGACAAACGTGAAGCCTTCATAGTAAGTCGAGCGCAGAGACTTGAAAAAGGAGGGGCAAGTCGCGAAGAGAGGGACGTTCTGAATGTCGGGGTCGTGTTCCTGAGATTGTAAGTAAAAGAGTCGCGAGCGATGAAGGAAACGTGACCTACAGGTTGGTTGGTGATAAGGTGGTGGACGTTGTGACTGCTCTTCCACCATCCCATGGACAGACCGCAGCAGAAGTCGGCAATGAAAAGACCGATGAGTGTGTCGAACGAGAAGTTGTGGGTGATAGCTCCGTGTCCGGCGTCGTGAGCGGTGAACATGATTTGGTGCTAAACAGGATTAGCTATTGGTCTTCAGTAGAACGGACAAGGCGACATACCCAGAAGAGACCCAAGAAGCAGGCAGAAGTCATGTACCACTCATAGTGAAGGGCCACCAGGAAGGACACGAACAAGGTCGTGTAACGAGCCATCTCCTTGCCATAGTCGAGGTAGGGGCAGTGGTACAGACCAGCCTCCTTGATGCGCTCGTGCAATAGGCGGTACTTGACTTGAATATCTTGCTGGACGGCAGGATCGAGAGACGGGTACTCCTCGAGATCCTTATTGATGCCCTGCTGAATAGCCCATTCGGTGTGTTGAGCGGGTGTCCTGTGGCTTTGGCTCGACAGCTTAATTCCGCCAGGTAGGTCGTCGCCAACACCGCCAGGGGCAGCAAGGCGTCGTCGAATGCCTGTCTCGACCTTGTCCTGGACCTTGCCCTCCTCCGCACTGTCACCTTCGGAGGTTAGGGATGTGCGGGAGCTTCGATCGGAGATCTCGCTGCCGGCATCGTCGGTTGAGCTCTCGTCGAGATCTGACGAGGGGCAATCGGCAATGTCTGCATCTGTATCGGGACCATCTGCAGGCGTGGTCTCTTGTTTAATGTAGACGCCGCCCCTAATTGGTGGTGTCATGTTGACCCAAGGACCCGCAGGCTTCCGGCCGATCCGGAAGGCCTTCATGGTCTTCAGTGTGGCTGGCGAATGATACCTAAAAACGCGATATGTCAGCACCCTAATTCCACTTTACGCATCAATGACGGAGCTCGAAAAGCAGGGCGAGTCCGAAAGGTTAAGGGCCCGTTCCCAGCCAAACCTCACTCGGGGCCGTTGTCAGAAATTAAGCTTAACCAGACTTCTGATCCATCCCTTTGGTCTTTCAGCCATTCTCCTTAGCCTTTTCCGGATTCGGAAATAGACCGGGGGGTCGGTCGGGTTCGTGTTCGGGTGTAAAGGGGACAGAGCTTGCAAAAGAACGTGCGAGGTAAGTTGAGAGGCATTTACACTTTGATTTCGTCCGTCGCGTCTCTTCCCACCATGTGTAGGATCGCCAAGCGGCCACCGGGATGCTTCTGAAGCCAGCCGTCGAGGCGAAGCACCATTTCATCAAGGATGACGATGGTCTTGTTGTCGGCAATCATGCCCTCGACCTCGCGAGGGGTTATTATCCTGGTGTCGCGATCCATGGCGACTGAGATGCGTTTGCGGGCGGCGGCGGCGGCGTTTGGCAAGCGTCAGTCGTTGAGGTGTGAGGCGGATGGAGAGCTAGAGGAGGAGATCTCGAGCTGGAGCTTTGATCTGAGACGGACGACGATATCGACGATGGCGAATCGAGGGAAATTCGGCGCGAGAGGAGTGCGACCTAGCTAGTCGCACGCTGGGGAGCAGGAGAGTGCAGCCGATATTCACCGTCCGGGTTCAATCCGATGATTGCAAAAGGGGGAGGGGGAGTGAGGCAAGTAGGCAGACAGGCGCAGGCGCGGTTGGGTGAAGCTCGATAAAACGAGAAGGGCCTGTTTGCGACGTGGGATATTGGGAAGGAGCGGAGCTGTTTTCTACTACCAACGACGACCTCGGCCGAGCTTGCTGTTTGTCAGGTCTCCAGAGTCAAGGACAGTTAAGCTTCAGAAAAAAAGATTCAGATCCCCGTTTGGCCACCTTCAGAACAGCAAAGGAAGAGTGTTGGAAGAGAGTCGCGCCATTTTCAGACGAGAACAGACGACACAATCCCGGGCGGAAGGGGGCAGGGTAATAGGGACAGGCCAGAGACCAGACACAGACAGATGGCAACAAGACTCATACCCCGTACGGTACGAGTGACGAGTGAATGTGGATCATTTCTTGTCCATCCCGCGGATACCCAGGTCTCAGGTCCAAAGTCCCAAGTTCCCAGGACCAGATACACTGGGACCAGCATGGGAAGCGAAAGGAAAGGGAAAGGAACGGAAAGGAGCACAGCTTGTTCCCAGGCGGGCAGGTCGAAACAGTTTGCGTGGGCATCCATCTGGAGACTGACTGGGCCAGACGGGATGGGGAAAATCTTCTCATCTCCTACTCGCCAAGCGAAGTACGACAAGCAATAAGCTAAGAAGCGTGGCCAGGCGCACCCCTCCTTCCAATCTTGCTTCCCCCCGGTCAAATCCAGTAGTTCAGCCGTAGGTGCTTTCGTTAGCCCCGGGGGCGCAGCTCATTCAAGACTCGCTGACCTGCATTTTTCTGTTTCTCTCCTTTCTTTTCTGTGGATTTTGCAAGCCTGTGGCAGCGCGGGATGACAGATGAGGGACCCGGGCTGTGGACATTGTGTGTGGCGTGGCAAGTGGCACCGTAGCCGTGGACCGGCAACAGCTTATCTGATTGAGCGAGGGCCTTGAAAAGACCCCGAAAGACCCTGAATGACCCTGAAAGACTGAAACGAGGAATTTCGGGGTCCATCGATTCATGCGGTGTGCGTATTGGACCATGCGCGGGCAAACTGTGCTGCTGTTCGGGGCCCCGTTCCTCCAGACTCTTTTTTCTGGGTTCGAAGCCTGGTAACAGAACGAGACACGAGTTGGCAAAGTCAAGTCAGAGTCAAGACATGCGTCAGAAGCGACAAAAGAATGGAGAACGCGTGGGACGGGACCCAGGACCCTTGAAACTCAATTAGGTGCACGGCTCTGAAAGGGGCGATAGAGTGCAGCAAGTCCCGCAGGGGTTGCCAGTCCTGCGTGCTGCGACGCAGCTGATGGAAGAAGGTTTCTGGAAGAGGCACAGTTGCAGTCTAGTCTCTTCCCTGCGCCGTCTTGGGACATGTGTGTTGGGAACTTGAAAACTTGTCTTGATTCGGGACCAACGGCGTGTCTCTGGGCAGTTGCAACAGAGTGAAGTTTGCAATTGGCCTGAGGACGAAAACACTAGAGAAAGAAGAGGTAGGCAAGGTAGGCAGGGAATTCATTTCCCCGTTTCCAACTTTCTCACTCAGACACTTTTGTCCCAGGTTGAGGTTGCCGCGCTGCTCATTTAGCGAGCCGAGCAGTTGGAGCCAATTGGCCCGAGAGAAATGGCGCTTGTCAAGCACAGAAGCGGAGGCCTTTTCTCATCAATGACGACCGGGGGAAGATCCAGGCTCTTTGCAACGGAAATTTTGCTTGGCTGCACCCGCTGCGCCTCTATTGCCCCTGTAGAATATCGCAAGCAGTTGAGGAGATGGCCATGGATGGTGGGTTCTTCCGTTGGAGATTTGGACAAAAGGCCGCTTGACGACCTGCCACAGCAGCCCTTTCGTGGTCTTGCACCTATCTCCCCGACGGTGAACGAGCGTAAAGAAACGCATGCCGTTGCTTGGCTCTCTCTCACCCTCAAGACCGAGGTTGGCCTAGACGCACCAAACAAAGCCGTCCCTCATCCCTGGACGCATCGTTTAATGGCGCGTTTCCTCGGCAAGTGTCAAATGTCCTGCGGAAGCTTCAGTCTCGAGAGATTCAGCATGTTCAGCTCACTTCAGCTGGAAGCTTCAACCGAGGATGACGCCACTGAATCAGGCTTGCAATCCGCAATCCCGCGCAACCCCGACGATGGATGTTATGCTTGACAATCTTGAACGCCCCCACTTAACAGCCACAACTAGGTAGGTAAGGTACCTAATGGAAGGCGAGATCCAACACGGAGTACGTACCCGTTACACAGCCGTTACACTGGACGCGTACGTAATATCCCGTATTCATGTTGATGAGGGTGAGGCCGTTGTCTTGCGGTGGAAAGTGATAGGCAAGGGGAACACCAAGAATAAACCCAAAAAGTGGTTCGGTACCACTTGCTGAACAGACGGCGTAATTCGTAAAGGGGGTAGCGAGCGAGATCAGAGAATCTTGGTTGAAGATGGGCAGAGTGTGTGATTGCATGTGGCTGTGCCGCGCCCATCAGTATCCTGCGCCGCTAGACTCGCATATCCGCAGTTGTCTGACACAAAAGCAATCAGTGTGGGTTTGCAGACCGATGCGAGGGACGATCCAAACGGGCGGGATGCAGATTGCCAAATGCGCGCATCCAATACGCGTGAATCTCGGCGCGAATACGTCGCCTTGGTGGAGCTTGCCGAAAGGGGTATGGTGGCTTTCGGCATGGCCTCTGGCATGATGCATCATTGGTGATTCTCCTGGGGTCCTGAGGAGGGCTTTTTCGCCGCCGTCCATGGTCCTGCGCTATTCGCACGGGTAGGGGAGGAGATGCAGCCACCCACGCCAGTGACCGGTCTCACTCTGGTTTTCCTATACAACGCTTGACAAATGGCAGTCGCATTTCCCCTAGGGGCTTTGCTGGGTCTGGACCCATCTTGGACCCGGCCTGATTGAGATTCGACAGCGACGAGACACAGATCGGCGACCATTGTGCTCCACGTGTCGGCTTTCGTCCCGACCTGGGACCTGGGATGGATCTGAAGGAAGGAAGGGACCTAATGACGAAGAGCTCGGATCAGCTCGGATAAACCATCCCCTCCCCACCTTCAATATTGGAAGAGTGCTCGGAAATATTCCATTCTGGCAAGTCGGCGCCGGACCTGCCTGCTTCCTAGGAGTTGGAGGTGGAGACGGAACGCAACCTTCTCTACATAGTATGAGCGCTTCCGCCAGCGCTTGGCACTCCGGCTGACTAAGGTTTCATATTGTTTCGACTGCCACGGCCTCCTTTCAAACCACGCCTCCGTCTCCGTTGGGAAAGAGAAGGCGCGAAAGTCCTCATGCCGTCGACTCATTCAAAGCCAATTTCACTGGGATTACTGAATTTAAATCACTGAAAATTCTGCCATAAGTGAGAGAAAACATTTCTTCAAACTGAGCTGACTCGGCTGAGAAACACCGGCCTCCGTCCGAGTAACCTTAACAGTCATTTGACGAGGTGAGACAGCATCAGATGAGCCAAAACGAGGCGCGCCCCTCCTTGCTCCGGCAGCCTTGAGCAAAATTCAGGCTCGATGTCACTTAGGAAACCATCCTCCCCCAAGAGATTTTGCCGAATTTCGGACAGTCCGTGCGAGCTCTACGCCGCAACATCAGCAAACTTCGGTGACGCATTGCCATGTTTGCCAAAATAGCTCCAGTCCATCGGCACCGGGCTTTTGGCAGAGAGCCGCATCGAATCGATGCCCTAGAGGAGAAAGCCTACCATCTAGAAGTACCCCGGCTGTGTCCGAATAAGCTGTCGTCCTGGACTCCATCAGGCTTCTGCTTCTCCAGCCCTCCACCTAGCACGATGCGGAACTCAAGGGATCACTCCTCGACAACACGCTAGTAAAATGCGATCATGGCTTGATCGACAATTACACTGCCCCGTCATATGTACGGGGAAGTGACGAAAAGCCATGTCACATCCTTCTCGATGGCCACATCTTTGCCCACGCGGTCTCTGAATGAGGCGCTCCGTGGTACGCGCGACGTCATGCGTATTCGCGGGATCTGGGCCGACTCAACTCGCATCAACCAGACGAATATATCGGAGCGCAATGACCGAGGGCTCATCATGGGGCGCATCTACGCGACTGCGCTGAGCAACATCATTCAACTTGGGAATCTTCCGGATAAGCTGACCGTACCTTTCGACGCGACTTCTCACGAAGATTATGATGAAGAAGAAAAGCCGCATACTGTCGTTTCACAGAGAGGCCCATCGGTCAGTTCTGACGGCGATAGCCGCGGTTGAATCCCGGGGGCTAAAGTGAACTTCGATCAATTCACGGAGACACACTCAAGGCGCTCACTCATACCAATAGGTACGGCAATCTTTCTGTCCTGAATTCCGAGAAAGTCAGAGATCGAGATGCTCTTGATTCTGCTCGTGCAGATGTACTCGCGAATCTATGATTCTTTCGGGTCTGGGCTCTCCAAGAAATGGTCCTCTCCGAACACCCCTCGATTCAATATTCTAGGAAAAGTGCCCGGTGGCCTGATCTTCGCCGGCTTTTCAAAGATCCTCGGCCTTGGCTGATGTCTCATGTCTCATGTGGACGCGTCACTCATGGACCAGACGAACCTTTGTCGCGAACATAAACACGCTGAACCCCTTTACAGCATTGTACAGCGTCGTCAGGGTTACGGCGCTCAAGATCCACGCGGTTTTATCTATGCTCACCTCGGCGTTGCTGGAGATCTTGCGCACGTTAGAAGGCATCTCAAAGCCGATTACAGCCATTCAGCATTGTGAGCTCTTAGCGATACGGCTCTTTACATATTCAATTGCACCGACTTATGTGAACTCGTTCATCTAATCGACGACGTACCCGCCGATGATCGGATACCTGGCTTGCCATCTTTGGCGGTAGATTGGCGTCAACGGTCTGTTCCCAAGGCTCCGCTCTATGCACCATGGCCCTCACGTCGACATGAGATGTCTATTTTGACTATCTCACGCCGAGAATCCCACGGAATCTTTCATCACGGCTTCACTGAGGGTAAGTTGCCACCAGTGCTGGGTCATTTGGGGCTTACACTGGACGTTGTCGAGAGCGTCAGCAGTGGGACGCCTTGCGAGTGTTCCCTAGAGACTCTGATCCCCCATCACTGAAGGGTACAGGAAGGCGCGCGAGCAGCTGATGGAATGGACTCTACGTGATCTAAACGCTCTTGAAGCTGGTAACCGAAACCCCTGCTATGTACTCGGCATCGCTTGGGTCAGCTGGTTTGAGAAGCTCGATGAACTGACGCAAGCTGAGCCTCGTAGGGACGGCGCCTTTGTCACACAGTTTCCCGAATGGAACACAGCAGACTAAAAGACTACCAGCAAAGAGTTCAGATGGGTCATTCTGCCAGTATGCTAGACAATCTTTCCAACACAGGGCTAACCCAGTGGTCGTTCATGGTGTGCTGGCGGTCGAATATGGGTTAGGTGGATGACCTAAACAGCCGTATCTTGCAGAACAGACCGTTAGGAGAGTAAAAGAAGCCTGCGTCTAATCCCTAGAAACAGGGGCGGCCCGGATCGACTAGAGTTGAGAGGGACATGATGCTTCTGTTCCGCTGGGTCATTATGGCCTATTTTGACGGTGGGGGTCGAAATCAGGATGGCGAGGTTGTCAAAAATAGATGATTGGCTTTCACAAGAGACGGAGGGTTCGGTCTCTTCGCCTCGCAAACGAGGAAAGACGACGTCGTTGGCTTCCTCGTGTGTAGCCCAACACCAGTTCGTTTTGGACCCAAGAAAAATGCAAGAAGCACAGCCACCACATTGAAGAGTTTCAAGGTGTCATAGTAGTGCGATAGTAGCTGAGACAGTTGCCGGTTTCTGCACAACACAACTCAAACCTCGACATTTCGTCCGCACGTACTAAATAGTCCGCTATATTCGATCGGCTTCCCACCTAGGGGCGTTCAGTATGAGCGCCATCAAGGAACCAGACAACAAAGCCGTGACCGGGACAGTTATGAACCACCCAAGGTAAATCCAGGCTACGAGACGCGGGTTGATACACCTCCAATCCCCGTTCGCAAGCCCGACCCCCACCGTCGCGCCAGCAATACACTGCGTCGTCGACACAGGCAACGCCAATCTCGTCGCCATCAACACCGTGATGGCACTCGCAAGCTCGGAACAGAAACCACGAACGGGAGATATAAGAGTCAGACGGTTACCAAGATTCCTCATGACGTGATACCCGTACGTCAGGAGTCCCAACACAATCGCGCCTCCACCGAAACACAGAATCCATATCGGCACGCCGACGGACGCCTCTACCCTCCCGGTCCGCCAGATATCGTACGCCGTCGCGAACGGGCCGATGGAATTCGCCACGTCGTTGGCGCCGTGGATGAAGCTAGCGGCCGAGGCCGTCAGGATCTGGAGCGCGCTGTACATGTACTCGGCGCGGTTATCGTAGTGCGGCGCGCGGGAATGCATGTCCTCGATGTCCCAGCTCAGGACCGCATTGCGCTTCTGCATCGCGACTACGTCTTGCTCCAAGCCGCGGAGTACGATGCGGTTGATCCGCCATCCGATCACGGCCAGACTGTTCCAGGGGCCCGGGGGTCGAGGCGGGATCAGATCCGTGGAAGAGCGGCGAGACTCTGCGCCTGGTGTTTGGGGGAGCGCTAGCGCCGGGGAGGGAAGAACGGGGCGGTCATCTTTGAAGAGGTCGGCGGGTGTCTGGCTGGTTTGGATTGATTCGAGAAGGGACTCGGAAGCGCGGACGTAAGTCAGTTCGTCGGCTGTTAGGTGGCCCCGGTAGTAGTCTTTGATGTTGATCCTGTTGACGCCGGGAGGAGGGGGTGGAGGGGGCGGGCGGCTGAGGAGCCAGGGGCCTTTCCACATCATGGTCCACCGAAGCTCCCAGTCCTCGTTGACGATTTTACGCCAGAGAAACGGGAGCACGAAGTATGCCTGAATTAAGGTTGCGCCCAGTGCGACGGAGAAAACGGCGATCAGGACCTGGGTGGCTGTGAGTTCGACTCTGATTTGGACGCCTTTCCATGCGAGGAGCACTGCAACTACAGTCAGGTGTGTCAAAATCGTGGGTAGGATGGTTGGAGCTTACTTGTCAGCGCTCCAAAGGTCAGAAAGGTGTAGAAAGGTATTGTGTAGAATGCATTCCGAACAGCATTTGCCTTTGTCAAGACGAATCTTTTCGTGGCCAGGAACAACACGGCCGCAAGAACCCCCGATAACCCCGGCGCAACAACCCATGCTGCGAATACATGCGATACTCCATTCCAACCCCAGGTAACCTTCGTTATTCCGACTGACGCCGTCGCAGCGCCTACAATTCCTCCAATGATAGAATGCGTCGTCGAGACAGGCAGGCCGTTTCGCGTCGCGATGCTAAGAAAGATGGATGACCCGAAGATGGCGCACATCATGACGAGGAGGAGCACGCTCGGCCGGTCGTCGTATAGGTGCGGGTCGATGATCCGGTTGCGGATGGTGTCCGCTACGCGAGAGCCAATGGAGACGGAGCCCCCGAACTCGGTGAAGCAGGCGATGACCATTGCCTGCTTCATGGTCAGGGACCGCGAGGACACCGACGTCGCGAAAGAGTTTGCGACATCGTTGGCGCCTGGGGTTGTTAGTTGCTGTCTAGGGCCTGACTCGGGGAGACCACTACGATGAACTGCGACGCAGTCGACCAATATCTTTTCTATTTAGGTGAGAGGCAGTGCACGTACCAATGTTCCAGGCATCGAGAAGGGAAAAGATGGCGGTTATCGCAAAGATGTAGTCATATTGGTGAAGCGCCGCTGCCATAGCGGCTTGTCCGATGCGGCGGCACGGAGCACACGCTCTTGCTCTTTGGTTTCGGTGTCGGAATATAGTCGCTCGGCTCCGGGTTGTTCGGCGGAGCCAGTCCCGCGGACACGGCGCTGATTAGTTGGGATCCATGCTTCGAGTCAGGACAACACGGCTCCTTCCTCTTCAGTTTCCAATGGATGTAACGATTCGCAATGAAGAACAAGAAAGACGGTTGATCCGCGTCGTAGGTCGCGAGAGTGGATGCGCGCTGGGTATGTGAGTGCCCGTGGGCCCCAGGGGATGGTTATATGGACTGCGCACCCGGCTCGCCGTCAGCCGAGATCGAACCAGGGCTGTCTGCGAAGGAAGTGTGATCTCCTGCGTCTCAGGGATCTTGGGGGCGATGCTGATGTGCCTAGAGGGCAGCGTGGGCGGGATGACAGGTAGTGCTCCAAGGCTGTCCGGTCCGCCCGGCTGGTTTCGTCTGGGAACAACAGCGGCTCCGAGTCTGCAGGGGTCTGGTTTACCAGCCAGAGCCCGTAGGCACGAGGCGGGGGCCATGACGATTACAGGGCCGATGTGATCTGCTTGGAGGCTCTCTCATATCGTTGACCGATGAGAGGCGCAGTTCGAGGATGAGATGGATGGAACTGACCTGGGTTAGTCCAGGGCACGGGAGGCTCGGTCGAAATGGATATCAGAAGCGCGTCGAACTCGAGCTTTGGACTTGAGAGGAAGGGTGATGCGAGACTTGCGTGAGAAAAGTTGAAGGGAATTTGCTGTTGAGCTTGGCGTACATTGGAAAAAATGAGAGCCAATGGATGGCCTCGATTCGAGCACGATGTCCAACGCTGCACGTTCGCCAAGGCTCACCTCCCACGCGCGGACTAGGATCATGGACGTTTTCCCGTTCGGGTAGCCGTTGGTGGCGTTCACTCTGTACAGGTCGTCTTCGAAATGCCCACCAGGAATAAGGGAACTCGGACTTTTTTCAACAGCCTCGTTCAAAAGCGTTTCTGCAAGCATACTTTCCTTTGAACATTTATGGAATTAACATGGCGAAGATGCCCTCCATTTGATGTCATCTAGCCAGGTGGAAGAGCTGAACCGGGTCAATACCTGAATTTGAGAGATAGCTAATCGTTCGAACCCGGTGTTTCTTGAATACATCGCCGACAATGCCGGCACGCGAAAGTGGGAGTAGGCTCATCAAGGAAATCGAGGCAGCGAAGCTTGGAAGAATACTTTGCCGAGTTTGTGGCTTCCGAAGCCAAGGTCTCGATATCAAGGCCGTGACAGGCTTTTTGTACCAATCGATTTAGACACGCGGTCATTTGTGAGCCTGGGGGTGAGTCTGACTTGCATACGGCTTTCGGTGATGGTTTTGGGCGTTAGCGTACTCTGCTTAGGCGCGTGAGTGAAGACTTTAGGTTTGGCGTGGAGAATGTCAAAGATGTTTTCCAGAGATTCAACGGTGGCAGCTGAGACATGCCTACTAGTAATCATTTTCTCCAGGATAATTTCAGAAGAAAAACAACGACGCCGATAGTTTGAGAATTGTTGGCAGTATGGATCCTAGAGCTAGACCTTTGCTAGGCCCCATCCTCCTTTGGCTATCCGACAAGCGATCAGGAATGATGTGCCTATGAGGAGACAGAGTCCCCAATAGACGAAGGCATACGTACGTATATTACCCCCCGCCAGCCTTGATTAACGATCCGGCCAAAGGAGGACCAGTCAAGTTGGCAAAGCTGATAATTGAGTATACCATGCCCGTTCTCGTGCCAGCTTCTCGCAGATCGGTTATCAATGATGATAGTGCAGCTGGGAAAAGACCGTGGACCGTTGCCCCGAATACGCCTATTCAGGAAATGTAATCAGCACCTGGGTTATCAGAAGTCCACAGGAACCAGGAAGGGAGAGACGGAGTAGCTGACCATACAGCACCGCCCAGACGTACAATGCAGGGGCGCTCGTGACCCCCGTCCAGAAAAAGAGGAGAATCGTGCATACTGCTGCAGCTGAAGTGACAACGTGGAGAGGGCCGAGATATAGATCCGCGAGAAAGCCAAGAAGGACACGACCAATAGCTCCGACTCCATTCATGATCATTAGGATATCGATGGAGGTGGCTTAGGAGAATGACAACTTGTCGCGACTGGAGGGGGTAATGCTGATGATAGTCAGCTTTGCGATGTTCAAAAATCTTTCGGTAAGGCGACTGGGGTGGTTCGACGTACTAGTAAAATGCGAAGTAGACACCCCAGAAGTTCTGATAACGTTAGTCTGGCATAGATAGAGCCGATCGAGTTGAACATACGAAAAACATTCCGATTTTGAACATGAAATAAGGCTTTTCCTTGAATGCTGAGAGCTCAATAAGTGAGTCCGTTCGTCGTGGTCGTAGCCTGGATCTCATGGTTACGTTGGCAACCACCAAAGTCACAAGCTATACCAGGACCATGAACACGCATCGTCCACCCGAATCCAACCTTTGACATAAGCTGGCGCGCCATCACGGGATATATCATGCCTCCAGTAGCCGACCCACTGATGGCGATGCCGATAGCCAGATTGGGTCGACACTTGAAGTATTTTTTTTTTTTTTTTTAAAAAAAAAAGCCATGACGGGGCAGAAGAGACCTCCCATGCCAATTCCGGTGCAAAGCCCCTGTGACAAAAACAGCTACCAATTTTTAGTCGCAAAAGAAGCTGTAAGGCTCCCCATCACCACGAGCGCAGAGCCTACACGCTTCGGAAGTATCCAGCATCCGTCAGACGTCCGGTGAAGACGCCGAGGACAAAGAGGAAGAAGACCTGCATCGAACCGATCCAGCCAATGTCCGAGGCGGATCGAGATAGATAGTCTCGGTAGAAGGTCTGGAAGATTCCGAAGGAAATGATTGTTCCCCAAATATTTGACAACCACGAGGTGGGCCATCAAGGCTTATGTCGAGGCTTTGTAAGCCTCCGTCTGGCGGTGGGCAATAGACTTCGTTCGCTGGTTTGGCGTGCTCGTTGGAGTCTTTGTTTCACGGTATCGTTTCGTTCGACATCTTCATTCGAGGTACCCATTCTTATGGACGTCGACGGTGATGGTTGTGAGCTATAGGTGTTGTCCGCTAGTGCCTCCTTGGTTGGGTAAGCCCCTGAATAGGTTTTCGTGGTCACCTTCATTGTAGAACAGCAATCCGAGTTGAACAAGTAACAAACGATATGACTAAATAACGCTTGACTTCATTACCAAGGCACAGAGTGCTCTATCTTCCCTTCATTCTTGCGCTACTTATACCACTATGGAGAACATCGACAGATAACATCTTAGACCCATCGCCACAAACATCATGACCCTCAGATCCCGTCACTGCCGTTTCAAGCCGAAGCTCTCTGTCAAACTCCCTGAGAACTTGTCGGGGATATGTAGCAGATTATTCCAATAGACCATACTATGAGTCAATATGCTCAAGGGCTTTCCGGTTCGAGCCCCTGAGGAGGGTTTCCCGCTCAAGTTTTCCGGCAACCGGCGAACTTTCCCGCGGGGAAGATAAAGACCCACTAGTTATACTTGTCGCAGTACCGGCTTCTGAATACTCTGCGGCAGAGTAGTAATTCGAAGTTCATACAGAGAAACTGGGATTGCTGAGTCCCTGTGGTCAACGATTGACTCCGCCTTACGTCGGCATAACATCCGAGGGGTCTAACTAAGACGGCACTTTCGGATTGAATCTTTAGGCCGTATTCATTCCGGATTCTGACAGCCATATCAAATGCATATGTGCTTCAGCTCATGTTGCTTATGTTGCCCATGAGATGGGTGCAAGTGATTAGCCTTGGTGCTGTTATTTCCCGTCTTTTAAGCCAATAGTCCAAGATAGCTGCGAAGTTGTCACTGAAATGTTGCCATGGGTTTTATAGCTGACCTTGACGCCTATTAGACTTGATCAATGCTTGTGATACTATTGGTGTTCTTGCTGCTGCTTTCGTAGCTGTTGATACTTCTACCAGAGTGAAATCGCCTACTGATAATGGCAATTATGACAAGCACGGCAGGAATAGTAGAACCAACAGCGACTAAAGAGTAAGCGGAGTGAAGAAGATGACTTCCTCGTAACCTTGAGAGCGAAAGCCTCACCTTAGTGTCGCAACTCAAATACCTGAAAGTTTCTTCAGCTCAAAGCGGCTGTTTCTCCTACATCTCCTAACTTCTCCTCCTTCATATTTTTCTTAGCACGCACTATTAGTGCGGGCTACCTCGCTATAGCTATTTCGCTAATAAGGCTAATTTCCGACTTCGTAATAACTACTATAGCTGAGGCTGCGGCTTTAGCATGCTATATAACGCTGCTGCTACTACCTCCCTCTTAAGCTATATTTAATATTATATATCCTATTTAGATAAACCTCGAATAAGCGCAGACCCCCTTATAATCGCCCGAGAAGTCGATTCTAAAGTTACTATATAAGAAATAAGTTTATAGTAATTGAGGATATGCAGATTCGTTGCTAACTATGCCTAATATTAGGGGTATGCTATAGACTACTAATTAGCTGCTAAAGCTATACGGACTAATAATAAATACTACGTCGAATATATATCGCACTAAGGGCGCCTAGGGGATAATTAGGGCTATAGATTCTATGCTTAATGAGTTAATTGAAATTAAATAGAGGAGCGAGAGCTATAATATTATTATAATTACTCTAGTAGATACTATTCAGGCTACCCTATAATAACTTAAGCCTAACTACGCTAAGGCTATAGAATACTACGCTAAGCTACTTACCTCTATAATCAAAGAGAAGCACTACTATAGAGCGAAATACGAAGATCACGCTTATTCTACTACTACTAATTCTACTAATATAGGTAATACTAGAGCCCGTACTAATAGCAACTAAGGCTCTACCCTTAGTAGAAGCCCCGGATAGCTTAGCTATGCTAGAGCTATCTCTAAGAACCCAGGCTATCTAGCAGCTTATGCTATAAGAACGCCTAGAAATAATCTAGGAATTATAAGTAGTTAGAGCGGGGTATAACTAGGAACTAGAAATCTATAACTAGCTAACTCCGATAACCTTCGCATCTTTATCTAGCTCCCCGCAGGCTATAGTTATAGGGAGCCCCTAATCGAGCCTATATTTATCTATACGAGACTTATATAGGTTAGTAAAGTTAAGGACTTAGACGTTAGAATAGCAACTTAGGTACCCTCCGGTATTGCAATTGCTACGACGTCCTAAGGAGTATATATAGCTATACTTGCTCGCTATGCTAAGCTATCTAAATACTTTAATATAATAGGTATTAAGGGATCCGAGATTTAGGCTATATATGCTCTACGAGGAGTTAAGGCTATAATTCGAAACTACGAAGGTATAGTACTATTAGAACCCTTTATACGGGAAGAAATCGAACGAGTTATAGGATAAATAGTTATTATATTACATATATTTCTAGCGCTATTAACTAGGGATAAGGAGCGCTATACCTAGATAGTCACCTTTCGCTAGAAAGTTAATACCTTCTAGGTATTTAGATCCTACTAAGCTAAGCACCTTAACTATAAGCTGCTCCCTAAGTAATACTAAATCTGCTTTAAGTAGTATAAGTATAAGGACTGCTCTAGAGCGCTACGCTGCTAATGCTATAGCAGATAAGAGTATAGAGTTAACTATATGAATAAGGTGCGCTATACGACTTATAATAGCCTGCACGAGGCTACTAATAAAAACTGCCTGCTACGCCTATAACGGAAAGATAGTACTATAGTCTAACTATTATAAAGCTAGCGCTACTATATCTATAAGGCGGGTCTCTAATTTAGTATTATAATATCTAAAAACGCAACGCGGAATCAGGAGAGCCTAACCTCTTTATAATAAGTATAGGACGAGGGCTAAGACCTATCCTTAGGAACCCTTAACCCTAGCAGGGAATAGTCTACTATATAAGCTATTACCTCTACTAATATCCCGCCTAAAGACCTCCCTAGCGCTATATCTAAGGGTAGTAGTAGTAATATAGAGATACCCTCCGAAGATTCAGAGGACTTAGATAATAGCTCCTATTAAGGATAAAATATTAAAGTTACTACTCTAGCATAAATAACGAGATCTTAATTATGCTGCTATAAATAGGGTGCACTCCGTATTCCAAGCTAACGTTATAAAGGCTAGACTGATATATAATATCACCCTAATATTCGCTAACTACTATAAATTCGATATTATCTTTATTTAAGAACCCTAGTATACGACTAAGTAGGAACTTAATCTTACTAAAACGAACTCCGCTTATACCTTATATTCCCCTATTTAGACCTAGAACTCGCAGGCTACGTAGCCTAGGGTACTAACTTATATTCAGAAAGGGACCGCTATGCTAACCCCTTTTATAGTATACCTAGATCTGCGGATGCTATGCTAGGATATTCTTAGTATTAAACTTTAGGGGATATACTACCTCAATATATACTAAGATATTAATAAGCTATACGTCTTCTATATCCTTTTGGAGTAGATTCCGCTGCTACGCCTTTTCTTTAGAGGGGATTTTAATACTAAGTATTATATATAGCAGCTAGGAGTAGAGATAGGTAGAGGGGGAATATTACTTATAGAACTTATAAACCGCTAGAGCATAGCCCTCTTTAATATACTAGGGGTACTAACCTACTAGCGTAGAAATATGCTCGACCTCTGCTTCTTAGATATACTACTTACTAGGACTGAAGTTATAGACTATCTATATACTAGTTCTAATTACTCAACCCTAGTATCTATAGTCCCTTGCGCTAGGAGCGATCCAGGCAGGACTGCTCCTATAGCGAATAGTAAGTTAAGGCTTAGCCTAGATAATATACCGAAGTTCGCTACTAAAGTAGCATATAACGCGTGGACTCTACTAGAGGCTCTTAATACTATTAATAACCTTAATAGGGCTGCAGAGGGATTGAACTCACTACTATAAGTAGCGCTCTTTACTATAGAGAAGAGATACCGCCCTAATAGGAAGGGTATAATATAGTAGGATAAAGCCTATATCGAAATAGATCAGAAGTATAACGCAGAATATAGGCGGAATCCGACTTCAGAGGCTATAATATATACTAAAGGATAACGCGATCGTGCTATTCGAAGAGCGAAGTCTGCTATATAAGCTAAGCTAATCGAGGAAATCGATAATAATATAGACCTTTATAAGATTATAGGCTAGCATAAGCCTAAATTGCAGTTTTAGTCCCCTCCTCTATGTAATAGTAAAAATAATATTACTAAACCCGTTGAGAAGGTACTTCTCTTACGGATGAAACTACTAGAGATATATATAGCAGAAGATAATATCGACTTTTATACCCCTATAGTACCCCGGCGGAATATTATTATAGATCTGAAGATCTATATATAAGAAGTATAGAGCGTAGTGCTAGGAGTAGGTAATATAACCCCAGGTGCTAATAGTATTATAGTAGTTATACTACGTATAGCCTAGCCTTATATCTCGAACTATATCTATAAGCTATACCAGGCCTATTATACTATTAGATATCACCCGAGGGTATAGCATACTACGGAAGTCTCTATAATCCTAAAGGTAAATAGAGACGCTTCTATACTAAAAGGCTAGTAGCTAATTTCGCTCCTTTTAACTATTAGCAAGGGGTTCGAGAGACTTTACGCCCGCCGGGTAGCATACTATATTATCAAAGAAAGGATATTATACCTAGCTATTATAGGGGCGCTACCTCAACGCTTAGCTATAGATATTATAGAGGTATTAGTATATAACGTTATAGCAGGGTTTAACTATAGCTAGGTCTATATCTTTATTACTAATAATATAGAAGGGGCGTTTAACGCAGTCCTTCGGAACCGTTTCTATAGGAGGCTTAGAGAATAAGGTTAGCTATATAACTTTATTCAATAGGTCTACTACTTAATGCTAAACCGGATAGTAGCAATACGCCACGAGGGCTATACCACGCCTATAGAGAAACTGTTCTATAGTTTGCTATAGGGCTTGCTAGCCTCTCTAGTGCTTTACCTCCTTTATATCGAGCTAATGCACTAGATTAGGGATAAGAAGACTAGATTTAGCTATACTAATAATAATAGGATCCTTTACTTTAGGAATAACCTCACGGAGTTAATAGCAAAGGCCTAGAAAATCCTTAATAATATTATTATCTAGGGTAAAGAGAACTATATTACGCTAGACCTAGGGAAGATAGAGCTAATCTACTTTACTAACTAGATTAAGCCTCGCTCTAGCGATAAGCTACTTCCTAGTATCTACTATAGAGATAGGGAGGTATAGCTATTAGACTCTATTATATAGCTTAGAATAACCCTCAACTTAAAGCTTACTTTTACTAAATATATTCAGAATAAGGTAGCTAAGGCTAGAAAGGTCGCTAGGTATATATAGGGGCTAAATAAGGTTTACTCAGGAGCACCGCCTGCTGCTATAAGGAAAGCAGTATATATAGTTATACTACTAAAAGTACTATTCGGGGCTGAAATCTAATACCTAGGCTAGAAGAGGCTAGGTAAGAAGCGAGAAGGCACTAGCTATAATAGAGCCTTCAAGCTGGTTTCCTATAGCTTATATAGGCTTATAGATACCCTATAAGTCGTAGTTAATATTACGATTCGGGGGTATCTACTAGTATAGAAGACGACGCTAGTAAATATTATATAACGAGAATTAAGTATACCACTAGTTAAGAATATTCTTATATCTATTAGGGATTACTACGCCCTATAGCTTAGACGCCTTAATAAGCATCACCCCCTTATTATAAGGATCAAGGGCTATAAGCTATTATAGAACTATAGTAATACTATTCGCCCTATAAACCTTACTAGAGCTATATAAAGCATACTAGCTTTTCCCCGCCTATAGCTATACCTAAGAGACTTCAGGTTCTAGGACTCACCCCAATAACTAGAGACTAAGGATAAGGCAGCTGAAGCGTACCTGCTTTAGGTAGAATTATTACCCCTAATCTATCTCATAGTCTATATAGATAGGTTATAGCTTTAGCTAGAATAAACTAGCTTCGGTTATATAATTTATAGGGGCTCCAGGCTTATCTATACTAGCTGCTATAGACTACTATATGCAGAAGTTTTTAACGCTGAAATAGAGGGTGCTTAGGCTAGCCTAAGTATCGCTATTAATTTACTTAATAAGGATACTATAGCTATTATAGTTTATTTAGATAATATTGCAGTAGTCTTCTATCTAGAAGGCGCCCTGCTAAAGTCCTTGCAAGAGGCTATTCTAGACTTTCGCTATATAGTTCTAGAGACCTAGACGGCTATACCTATCTCAGTACGCTAGACTCCTAGCTATAAGGATATCCCTAGTAATAAGATAGCAGATTAGCTTGCTAAACGCAGCTCCAAAATAAAGGCACTAGACCTACTAATATATATATTATTATATAACTATATTAAGAGGAAGGTATACCTTATAGAAAGGTAGTAGCTAAACTATTAGTAGAATCGTAATAGCTCCTATAAGTACCGCTATATAGGGCTATTCGCTTCTAGCAAACCTATAATAGAACTTAAGATGCTATCGCAACTTAACCTCTATTAATTAATAGTAGTAAGAAGTAGCTATAGTAACTTCGCTAATTATTATAAGATATTCTAATATAAAGATACTAATATCTTCTGCTCCTATAGGCGCTATAAGATACCTAAGCACCCCTACTACTACCATAAGGCGGATAGACGGGGTACTCCTTGGTTTAATAGGGGATAGTTTATTTAAGAATAACTAGGGGAGAAGTAGCTAGAGTATATTAAGTATATTATAGCTACTGCCTTCTATACTAAGATTTGCTTGCAATAGTATATTACAAAGGAAGTATAGAACGCAGCACGCTCTAAGCCTCTAACTCCTTTAAGGTATAAGTAGCTACCCTACTATTAATATCTAGTTGCAGGCTAGGTAACGGGTCCCTATAGCCGGAGTATTATTACGTATTTAAGCGTAAGATTGCTTCTAGTTAGTACCCTAACTATATTATAACTATTACTAAACCGCATTTTATCTTGCGGGCCCCTTATTCCCTATAGGTAAGTATATATCAGTTAAGTTACTAAATAGACTAACTAGCACTACTATATGCTGAAATTCGGATACCGCGCTCCTAGCGTTAGCATATATATTATATGCTGCTATTCGGAGCCTCAGATCTATATAACTACGTAGTAATAATTCTGCTCAGCGGTTTATATTATATTAATATTATATTATAGCGATTATAAGGGAGAGGGGGTTTTTACTCTTAGAAAGGTTAAATTTCGTTCTATTTACTCGTTTCTATATATAGGATAGGATAGCATATATATATAGCTCGACGCGGACGCCCTTTGCCCTATGCAGGGACGTGCCGGCGATTAAACAATACCACCACCACCACTCCTACATCTCCCCAGTAGGGTATGGGTACATCTGTCCACTCATGTGGCCAAAGGTCTTGTGATTTTTACTGTTGTGAGTACCATGGGTGAGACTTTGTCCGGTGATGACTCCTAAACTTCGGCGGCGTTAATAGACGTGCTACCGTCCAAGAGTCTGAAGCTTCAGCACGGCCGGACAACGTATTTCACCTCGCCCAGATGTCCGATCTTATTCGTGAATGCCCCCGTTTACTTTGGAAGCGGATCGATTTGAGCGTCTTGGAAATATCGACTTCGTTAAGGAAACCCAGTTGGAATGGTGCCACACACATACTTCTTAAAACGTTGTAGGAGTCGAGGATCTTCCGGGTCACCAGGCATTGGCGACGACTATGACGCCTGAGCCACCATTCCGAACGTTCCATGAAGCACTGGAAAATGTCGTTGTAGTGAAACCATCATACTTGATAGTGGGCTTGGTAGCTTCCGAAGCAACGCGGATGGCAATTCCCATGGATTAAGGAGGTGAGCTGTGGGGCTGACTCGAAATAGCCAGGATTGCTGTTTGGCATGGCGATGGGGGAGACACATCTTTGCATCGCGTTACCTGTAAAGGAGCTGCCCATCGCCTCATTGATTATGTCTTCCAAACGCGTTTCACACAGGACACATGGGAAATTACAGCTGTCGCATCTATCAAGACATTAGCCCAACCCGACGGATTGAGAACGGCTGATGAGTTCAATTGGATCTGGAAAATCCTCTCCCAAAGGATTTCTGTCATCTGTCCTGTATTACGAATGAGTCAATGCAGGCTGCGAGACTAGGCGTCGCAAACAATCAAGACTGTCGATCCCGGATTTGGGCACCGCATAGTAAAGATCTTTACAAGTCTATACTACTGGCACAATCACGGATTCTGCGTAGGTTAGGATGAATGGAACGTGTGGAAGTCCCTGCTACGATGTTACGAGGCCAAAGTTTGGCGGGATAGAAGACATGGATGCAACATGATCTTAGATACTATTGGTTCCGATTGCTGCTTAGCAATGAACGGAACAGTGAAGACATAGAAGACAGGTGCATCACGATAATCTTAGGATTAGGTCGAATCCATAACGATACTCTTAGGATTAGGTCGAACGCAGGCGTGTGTGTGATCCTCATGGTGGCTCTGCCGCTCATATTGACATAACTATCGATAGCTGCATTAAATAACGATGTGACCGTTTTTGAGCACTGCATGTTGAAGGATTATATCTTGTTTGAATGCATCCAGATGTCGAGTCCGATCGCACACTTGGTTTCGGTTCTATTCCGTATCCTATCGCTATAGCCTGGGCAAGCTAGATAGATGAAGCTGTCTCAAAGACTCAAAGTAGTCATATTTGATGTCCTCAATTATGCACTTTACTTTGAGTCTCGCTGCCCGAATTTGACCACCTCTTACTCCGCTGATGAACATCAGAGCGAGGAACCCTAATTCTGTCCTGGCGTTGCGCGCGAACTATACTCCGGTAGGTCTATCGACCTCGTGGACGTCAAGCTCCAAGCTTTTCAAATCATCTGTCTTGGCTGCCTGACCGTGGGCTCCACGATCTCCTTCATAGCCGCTGTTTTCGTTTGTCAGTAAGAGGAGATCCGGACAGAAGTTTTTAGAGCCCATGAAGGATGTTGGGCCCTAGGGAGAAGAAGACGTACAAAAGCATGTCCATCTGGTCGAGTGTGATACCCTTGGTTTCTGGAAGGAAGAAGAAGGCCCAGATCGTTGCTAGGAGCATCCAGCATGCAAAGAAGAACCAGACGCCGTAGTCAAGACTGCTAAATATGTACGGCAAGGCTTTCGTGATGATGAACTGTATTAGCCACTGCGTGAAGGCAGCGAAGGTTCCCGTCATGTTGCGGAGGGCTCCGGGAAATATTTCTGCGGAGACGATCCATCTGGTCATAGTCAGCTTCCATATCATGGTTGTCTAACTCCAGACATTTTACTTACGGAATTCCGTTGAGGCCAAAAGACCAGCTGCGGAGATGCAACGTCAGCACGCCAAACGTAAGTTCAGGCGGTTTGAGGTCTGCTTACAAGACGGAGTAGATCATGATGGCGGCGGTGGCTGCGCGGCCTCCTGCCTCAGTTGATGACGAGAGTTCACCTCCTGCGGCAATGATTGGTGCCGGGTTGCCGACCTAGAGTCGAGCAGTTAGTGCGTGAACATGACCGAATACAAAAATGCAAACAGCGTTACCTTAACATAAGCTCCAACAAACCACAGGCAAATTGAACATGCCAGTGAAGAGATGATCGTAGGCCTTCGCCGGCCCCAAATATCGATGAGAGCACCGTAGAAAATGATGGATGCAACTGCCTTGACTAGACCGTAGATGCCAGTGTACAAAGCCACATCTGAAATGCCAATGGAACCGAAGAGCATGGGCGAGTAGTAGTTGATCGCTGCAATACGTGGCTAAGACGCTGTCGAAAGGAGGGTGAGGGCGGATGCGACTTACCTGCGGCGCCCGACATGTTCTGCAATGCGAAAGAGCAAAAAACAAGTAGCAGACGGTTCCACATGCCCTTGCGCGACAACTCAGACAGAGCACCGCGGATGTAGGCATAGAATCCTTTACCATAGGCCTTGGAAACGGCAGCCTCCTCAGCAAGCCTGGCCCGAATCATTCCCACCTCCTCCTGCATGTACTGGTGTTCCGCTGGTAAATGTCTCAAGGCTACGAGGACCTTGGCGCCATCCTCTTCCCTTCCTTTTCTGTAGAGCCAAAGCGGTGATTCGTGTAGAAAGAAGCCCCCGACGAGTAAAGCACCCGCAGGGATCAGCTGCACGGCCATGGGCACTCGCCACGAAGCGGAGCTGTTCGGGTTCATGTTCTGATTGATGCCGTAGTTGATCCAGAAACCAACGAGTGAACCAGTTTGGTAGGTGACCTCGAACAGACCGGTCAAGATTCCGCGGATCGAGGGAACGGAGAGTTCAGCGATGTAAGACGGCACAGTTGCGGTAATGACACCACAGCCCCAACCTGTCAGTGCTCGTCCGGCGTACATAGAGGCCAGATCTTTGGTGGCGGCGACCATGGGGATCGCTCCAGCAAGGAAAACGAGGTTGCTGATGATCAAGGCCCACTTACGACCGACGTATTCGGTAACTGAGAGAGGTTAGGGAGAAGAGCCTGGTCGAGAAGGTGAAGGGAGCAATACTGAAAAAGCACATGAGTGCGCCGCCGAGGGCGCCAGCCTGGAAAGCGGAAGTAATATTGGATGATATCTCCTTGGACGTAGCTGAGGTTATACCGAAATCTCTCACGAAACTTGCTCGCGCTATCGTGGTACCGATGAAGGCCGAGTCGTACCCGAAACTGATGGTAAAATAGGGTATAAGTGCGCTGAAATTGCTTTCATGAGCCGGCGAGTGACATCTTACAGTAACGATCCCATGGCGATAATGGCGGACTCGATGTAGAGACGCCAATTGTAGACCTCCTTCGGCGTGGGCCGATCCTCAACCGCGCGAAGACCGCCCATTGTGCTCCAACGACCAGCAGTAGGTAGGCTCTCCGGAGGGTTGCAGAGGAATCCGGGGCTTATGCTAGTAGGCTCAGCTTTCGAACGCAACGGTGTCAAGTTGCACACAAGCAGTGCATCGCAGATGATAAAATAGAGTGAGTGAACTAAGTATAGTTCTGAAGCAAACGAGGTTCATCCTCGATTTCCGCACTTATCCCCGCAAACCATCGTCCGTCCCACACTCGGTTCATGTGTGCGGGGGAAATCTGGGGAATGGCGCGCCTGGCTCATGATTTTCGTTTGCTGCAGAGGTTGGAGATGGCCGGGGTTGTGTGGTCGCGGGCCTCGCTCCCATTAACCCGACACCGACGATTTCAAGGCACAGTTGCACCAATGGGGCCAGGGCAGAACTGAAGCCGCCGATTCGTCCCGAGCAGCAGGGAAGCTTGAGAGGAATCGTTCATTCAGCAGGTAGCAATTCGAGAAGGAAGTCGAATGGTGGTGGGGTTCTTGGAGATGGGTAGTATTAGGATTGCATAACTCGATCCTGTCCCTAGCAGGGTGGCTGGGGCCGATGAGAAACCCAAAGGCAAGCGGTGAGGCTTCGAATTCGAGTTTTTCCCCCGAAGTTGAAGCTTCTCAGCAGCTGATACCCAGCTTGTGACTGGATAAACAACATAGCAAACGGATGTTTGCGTCCTCAGAGTGATGGAAGAGGTGCTGGTTACAAACGCTGGCTTGAACGTTCAACATAACAGAGTCAACAACACGCGGCTACTTGCCGAACAACTCATAGCATCTCGATGTTGTCTGACCTGAAGTCATAATATCTACAACCCTGTGTCCCGCGAACCATGCACACCCCGTGTACCCACCCCCACTTGCCTTCAGTGATCAGTCCCCTTGCGGAGAAGTTCCGAGCTAAAACCAACAAATCTCTAATGGTCAGGTAAGTTCAAGCAACGTAGCATCCTTCATGTCATCTTCTCTGCCCTGTAACTTGTTCTTCATTCTTCCTTCTTTCTTGCAACATAAATTGCGGGTATGCAGAGAAGAGAGCCGGGCTCCGAGACAGATGCTCAAGCCATTGAAAAGCTGACCGCGACTATAATCGTTGGTTGCGGTGTCTACCCGTACTCCTGCGATAGGAGCTCCGATGAAGGCAACCAAACTCTACATCATGCCAGCTCTGGCGCCAACGACAGTGGCGTAGGTTGCAAGTCGCGGCACGACGGCGTTGGGCAAAGAGACGGTAATTCCAGACATGAACTCTACCGAGATACCCCGAATGGTGATGCCAGTCACGTCGCGGATGTCAATCTATCCGAGGATAAGCGCTCCTAGACTAAGACATCCCATGACCAAACCCCGAACTGGCCCAATTATTCGACCCTGAGCGACTAGAGCTGGCAAGATGCGTCCGACTAGACCAGCGGCGTTCATGTACGCCAACAGGTAGAAAGCGAACTCAGCACTCGTGCCAAAGGAGAGCTGAGCTTAGGGAGCGATGATGAACGGCGGAGTCCAGTAACCTAATTCGACGAAGAAGAGCCCGAGGCAGAACAACAAATAGGGAACATCTTTCATTGCCGATGCGTCCAGAAGCTCACCCCCCGGTCTCCGCCAATACTGACAAGGGTCGGGGCGCAGGAGAATCACCGCTATGATGGATGTTACAAGGACCAAAATCCCAAATACTAGGTTGACCCCCGGAAATCCCATGCGTGGTTCAAGGTTTCGGAAAAGAGTGGGAAAGACATTGCCAGCTACGGCTGATCCACCCGCGGAAATGCCCTTGGCAATTGGGCATTTGCTGCTGAAAGCTTTGGAGACCATGGATACACCGAGTACATAAAAGCAAGCCGCTACCTGAGAGAATGTCAGTCAAGCCTTCGCCGTTGCAAGCTCAAGTCTCCGAAAAGGACCCGGGAGTACTCACCAATTCCAATGCAGACTCCTTGCGAGAGGATGATATGAACATATTGTGTTGCTAGGCCGTCCGAAGACCACAAGTATGGCCCCCACAAGGAGCAGGCTTCTGTTGTAGCCGCCATCATACGAGGGCCCGGCAAGGATACCCGTGAAGCCCAGCAAAAACACCTGCGTGGTTCCGATCCATGAGATTGCCGAAGATGAGTTCCATGAAAGTTTATCAGTTTGATAATACACCTGGTAAGCGCCGTTTCTGCAATGCCATACGTGTTCATGTATAGGAGGAACGATCCGAGGACCTTCAACCAAGCACCCAACCCTCCGTTCGGCGGCCCCGGAAATCGAGAAACCTCATTAGGGACTGACTCGGGTGGAACCTCAGGCTTCGCTCCGTAAGTGCGTACAAAGGAATAACTTCAGCAGCTGAGACCTGTGACATTGTCTCCTCCGTTCTTGGGTGAACGGCAATGAAATATGTCTGCAATCGAGGACGTCGGTCGGGACTTTAGACTCGCAAGGCCGGCATATATCATGCGGCCAAACGAAGACCCTTTCTTGGAATAAGAAGCCTTGAAAGGTCAGATACGGAGTCGCGCTGCAGAAAATGGGCAAGTCCGCGCGGCAGATTCAGCAGGTCCGACACATGTCATTCGGAGGAGCGGGGCCGATCGGCCCCACTTTATCGGCCGTCCCGGCGCCAGTTCTTTTGAGCGATGACCGTATTTCCTTTGGCAATCCGAGAGAGTCTGCGCAATTTCTTGGCGAGTCCATTGTCGTTTGCAATCCATGGTGTCTATGCTTGTTGCGATGCCAGATCCTCTTCGCCACGACTGTTAAAGAATGTGTCAGGCGGACTTGCTTTCTTCCTAGGAACTGGCGTTCGCATCCATCTCC
This sequence comes from Colletotrichum sansevieriae, assembly GCA_026260285.1. NCBI lineage: Eukaryota > Fungi > Ascomycota > Sordariomycetes > Glomerellales > Glomerellaceae > Colletotrichum > Colletotrichum sansevieriae. The sequence continues at coordinate 217,810 of JAOQIF010000011.1, forward strand.
CAGCGATTTCCAGATAGACTGGCCTCGAACCCAACGGCTGGAGATGGTTTTCTCAGTGTCCCTTCGATGACGATATCATACGGTAAATAGAGCGAGCATTTGGCAGCCGTTGTCGGTGCCGAATACAAATCCCACCGCGGTATCCTGACTCTGATCCACCATCTTCCCCACAATGCCTCCGCAAAGTCATTTTAATGCCTCCGCCGCCTCCGCAGAACTCTATTGCCCTCCGCAATGGAAGTCGTCCGAACCTGGAGCTTTGGCCAGAAACGCCCAGCAGCCGGGAAAGGTTTGGATGAGCACATGACAGCCCCCAAATTCTCCAAGGTCCAACAAGATCCCTAGCAGCGGGGCGACATTAACCCATGTTTCCCTGTAAGGTAACAGCGAACAAAGCACCGCTGAAATTGCCAATCCCCACGAAGTCATGCGCCAATTGATCTACCCGCAGGTTCGGATTGGGATGCCACGCTTTTTTTCCTCCATCGCATAGCCGTTGACCTGTCAAAGAACGATCCAAGACGAACGAAGGCTACCGGGGAAGAAACGGAACAGATTCCAACATGTGCCAAGTTGCTTGCGCGGCAGCGGACGAAGGGGCCGATTGACAGAGACCGGACTAGCCCTTTGCTATTGTCCTCAGTCTCTCGATCAGTTTCAGCGAACTATATCCCGTCCGAAACCCCCGCGACTCCGCATCTCTCCAAATTCAACACCAAAGTGCCACTATCCACTGCCGCTGGGGCAGTAGCGGGTCGTCGTGCTTACTTGCCCGTCCCACGATTGCCCGATCGCGTGGTCAGTCCCTTTTCGGCCCGCGACATCAGTCCAAGAAAACCTTTCTTGGGCTGCTGTGGCCAACACTCGACTAATCATCGTCATCACCATCTCCGCCGAGCCTCAGTGGACCAGGGATCATGACTACTTACCCCGGTGTCTCTCGGCGGAACTCTACCTTGGCTCTACCCTGGCTGATGTCGTATCGATAGCCGGCGCCCGAATGACAGTTCCCACCAGGTCGTTGTTTGGATCGTCTGATCGTCCGGTGGTATATATAAGATGAACTGCTCACGGTTCCTCGTCCGAAGCTTATCGGAAGGTAAGAGGCGAGCTCACGAGTTTCAACAGTACACAATGGCAGTGCTCAAGGGTAGCGCCGTCTTCGCGGCCCTCGCGTCTCTCGGAGCCATCGTGGCCCCGGCCTCTGCGGAAGTTCCGACCATCACGCCCGAGTACCTGGCGACGGCGGGCAACAACTCGCTCTTCACCCGCTGGAGGCCTCGATCTCACTTTCTCGAGCCCCAGGGCTGGATGAACGATCCTTGCGGCGCCATCTACGACGCGGCCACGGAGACTTACCACCTTCACTACCAGTTCCATCCAAACCACGTCAACTGGGGAAACATCTCCTGGGGCCATGCGGTTTCCAAGGACCTATTTCACTGGACTGATATCCGTGGTTGGGCCAACGACTCGTCCGTTTCCCTCGCTGCTGGCGCCTACGCCGCCGGTCCCCTCTCCGTGTTCACTGGCACTACCCAGGCTGTCAACCTCGAGGGCGAGAACGACGGCACGCTGCTGACTTTCGCCACCGGTATCCACTACCTGCCGACGAACTGGAAGCAGCCTTACATCACCGGCACCGAGGTGCAAGCCTTATTCACGTCCGATGACCAAGGGTCTACCTGGCAGGAAGTCGGCACCGTGATCTCCGGTCCTCCCAAGGGCTGGAACGTCACTGGATGGAGAGACCCCAGCTTCTTCGCCAACACCGAGCTGGACAACCTGCTTCAAGTCAGCGAGCCCTACTACTACATGGTTCTCGGCTCCGGCCTCAAGACGGGCGATGTTCCCGCCCAGCTGCCCGGTGCCGCACGCCCCGGCTTCATCGGCCCCCGCATCCCGCTCTACTCCGCCCCTGCCTCCAACTTGACGCAGTGGACCTTCCTCGGCGCTCTCTGGGAGCCCGCTGCCAACAGTTCTCTCGGTGTGCCGGATGTCACTGGCTCCTACGGCTACAACTTCGAGGTCAGCAGCTTTTTCGACCTTCCCGTCGGCGACTCCGAGGAGAAGGCCTGGTTCGTCTCCATGGGTGCCGAGGGTGGCAACACCACCCAGCACTGGAGGGAGCAGTGGGCTCTCTGGAACCGCGGAGACATCGCCCGCCGCGAGAACGGCTCCGTCGAGTTCACTCCCGGTTCCGGCGGTGCTCTCGACTGGGGTATCTCCTACGCCCAGGCCACCTGGAGCGACGTCCGCAACAACGGCCGCCGCGTCATGTGGGGATGGGCCAACGAGGACATGACTGCCGACTACACCTTCGACACCTCCAAGCAGTTCGGCTACATGGGCGCCATGAACCTGCCCATGGAGCTCTTCGTCAAGGAGACCGAGGGCGTCGTCAACTGCGGCGAGCAGACGGACGGCAGCCACTGCATTGAGAGCCGCAACGGCTGGACCGCCCAGACCCTGGGCATCCGCCCCCTCCCCGACGTCATCGAACTCCTCCGTGGAGGAGCCGAGACCCAAGAGTTCCAAGTCGGCGAGCTGACCGACGCGAACAAGTCCGTCGCCGCCGAGATTGGATTTTCCTACGAGCTCACCGCCACCCTGAGCGCCTTCACCGGCCCCGCCGGCATCATCGTCGGCCAGAGCCCCGACAACGCCGAGTACACTACCATCGTCTTCGACCCGGAGGCCCAGCAGATCCGCGTTGTCCGTGAGCACAGCAGCTTGCTCCCCAACTTCAACAACGCGACCTTCGTCGGCCACTTCCAGCCGTACGAGATCCGCGAGAAGAACAGCACGACCACCAAGACCGAGGAGCTCAACTTCCACGTCGTCCTCGACAACTCCCTGCTCGAGATCTGGGTCAACGAGCGCTTCGCTCTCACCGCCCGCATCTACCCCTCTCGCAACGACAGCACCGGCCTAAGCTTCTTCGCCGGTGACTCCGCCGAGCCCGCGGGCGCCAAGGCCATCTGGAAGGATGTCAAGGTTTGGTCTGGACTTGCCAAGGCTTGGCCGGAGAGGCCTGAGAATACCAGTGTTCCCTTGGTCTGGGACACTGCTGAGCAGACGAACAACTACACCTGGTGGGCGGGTTACTAGATGAGATGAAGCATCCTGGAACGGCCAGGCATGATGAAGTGATGCATGATTTAGACGTAAAGTAATACTTATGACCTAAATACATAATTACGCAACAAATTCTTGATCCTTGAACTCCCACCATCGATGTACTCATAAGTTGACGCAGCAGAGTAAGCTTACCTACCATCTTGATATTATAGGAAGAGTTCACTCGCGATTTATTAGTCGTCAGTCGCGACCGGCAACAGGGCAGTCTCAAAAGCTTGTTATTCAATCCACGCTGATGAAAAAAAGAAAACAAAAGAAAAGATGAATATATCCAAAAGCGAAAATTGAAAGGGACGAGACTCGAACTCGCGCGGGTTGCCCCACCAGGAAACAGATGTTAAGCTGACCTTAACCTGGCGCCATAACCAACTCGGCCACCCTTCCGTTCGGTGATCCAGGGAATCTGGGGTGTGTCCTATCATTGCATCAGCATAACTATACGCCCTAAGCTGGAGCCGTAATCTTTAGTGCGTTACCTCAGTAGTCTGGCGGGAAAGGTCCGGGTGGAACCGTGCTCTACCACTAAAGCGGTGCAGCTACGCCGAGTAATGGCCGGAGAACCTTGCTGGGCTGGTCAGTCGTTGTCGCTGTCTCTATGTGCTTTGAATGTCTCTGGTTGGGCAAGATTGATTATCAAAGTCGAAGATTTGATGAGGCAGCTGGCTGGCGGCAAGAGTAAGAAACAGGCTCGAACGCTGTGGCCACAACGGTGCAAGAGCAAGCTCAACGTTTGCGCCCACGCTAACATTCCTCGTCCATTTAATTGTTTCGATCGTATCCAATCTGCTGCGAGTCTTCACGCAGACTGTTGACCGAGGACGATGCATGGCGTCGAGCTCTCGCCAAGGTCAAGTTAGTGTGGCTCCGACAATTTGCATCAATCAAAGTTGTACACGACATCCCAAACCATGTTGTTGCCGGTTGATGAGATGGTTTCCGCGTGCAGTAGCTTGGCTCTAAACCATGAAAGACTAACAAGAGACGAACGGCTAGCCAATGATGGCATCCCATCGGATTTTCTCAATAACAAGAATCGGACGTGCGTCCCGGCCTCCCTTCTCGCCAGGAATGCAGCAGCCGTCAAACGGACACGCGAGAAGATCCAGTCATCCGGTAAACATGGAGAGGTGTCATTCTCCCTTCCCGACTAGCTCATCCATGCGGAGATCTTCCGCGTGCGATCATCCCGATCTTCATGCTCGTGCACCAATCAGTGCGCCTATGTCTCGTGACGTCATGTATCGGTTACCCAAAACGGCAAGCTGGCCAGCTACGCGCTTGACGTCGGCGGCGGTTCGTTCTCGCCCTGGCCAAAATCATGCTTTCTGGGCTTGTTGGAGCTTCGCAGCTTCAAATTCAAATTCACGAGGGTCCCCCTGAGCCCTACCGGAAACTATTGCCTGGCTGCGACCTCCTCCTCTGAACACGAGATCCACCGCAGACATGTTCAAGGCGCGGCCAACAGAGACGGACGAGATGGCATCCCAACAACCACCGCCGACGGCAGCGTCCTCGGACCCCACAGATACCCCAACTCGGTCGACCTACAGCTACTCCGAATCGAGCCAATCGACTATGGCACAGGAACCAGAGATTGTGGAAGCCCACGAAGAAGAGAGGCCTACGGATAGCCATCACCTGGCAGACATGGCGTCTAAAGAGAAGCCGGTCGAGGAGAGAGGACACGCTGAGGTAGACCATGGAGATGTTGAGGTGAAGAACTTGGGATGGAACACTCATGCCCACAGCGTTGCTCAGCCAATGATTGGTGGCTTGTCGAACGAAGAGCTCTGGATATTGGTCAGACGATTTGACAAGGTAGGGCCCGGCAAGGACAAGCCGTGGACGAGTGTGGTACCATTGGCGGCCGATACTGACATGTACCCAGCAAATATTCCACGTCAAGTCCATCCCCGAACCACCGGTAAACTCCCCCCAAAACCCTTCGATTAAGGTTCTGACCACTTGCAGCTGGCGTCTCTGGACCTGAACATTGCAGACGAGGAGGAGTTCTCACCCGACAAGCTTCGCGCCCACATCGAGCGTCTGTACATGACTGTTATCGTCGGCGCATTTTCTCTCTGGAAACACACTGTCCGCCTTCGCTCATGGCGTGAACGGAAGCGCACCCTGACTTTCCTCTCTGTGTACACCGTTGCCTGGCTTGTTGACTTTGTTATTCCTGTCCTTGTTAGCTTCCTCATCGTTCTCGTCCTCGTTCCCGAAGCGCGCACCTTCTGCTTTCCTCCCGCCCCGGCATCCCTCATCGACAGCAAGACTGGCGGCGTCAAAAAGCCCGCATCAGGCGTTCTTGCGTCCGACGATTCCATCACTGGAGCCCCAGAGAAGCACGCTGGAGAGGCCGTGGAGCAGGAAGCTCACAGCTTCGTAAATAGCATTTCCTCGCTCGTCATTAGCACCGCAGCGGGAAAACATCCTCAAGGCGATCCCCACGCTGACACCGCTGCCCCAGACCCTACTAATATTACTGAAGATGTCGTCAATGCCAAGGATAAGACCGGCGGAGATCAGCCGAGCACTCATCACGACAAGACGAAGAAGCCTGTGTCTGAGACGGTCTGGTCCCAGGCTAAACCTGTCATGCACGCCATCGCGGATGTAAGTTCTACCATGCGCTAGCTGCTGATCAATCAATGTCTTTTCCTGACGATATCAAGGTCGTTGACACCTACGAACGTTTCGGGAACGCCCTCAGCCCAACGCCGCCCTTCCCCCAGCAACGGCCCCGCGTCATCCTGGCCAGTGTACTCATGCCACTTCTCCTCGCATCGCTCTTTACGACGTCGTACATGGTACTGAAAGGAACTGGATTCCTGGTCGGCTTTACCTTCTTCGGCGACCCGATTATCCAAAGAGGCCTGGTGTTCATCAACCGGTCAGTCTTTCTGTCTACTCTCTTTACTCGCTTGTCTAAAGTATGTCTTTGTCCAGAACGTTACCCCATTGGAAGAAATATGTTGAATTGCGAAACACCATTCTCAAGGGTATTCCTACAAATGCTCAACTTACAATCACGCTTCTGCGTATTGGAGAGAGGAATAAAGCACCCTTGCCGCCACCGCCCACTTCGAGCACACCGCCACCTGATGAACCACATGCAACTGCAGGCGAGGGCCTTGAGCACCTGGGTAAGTCCACTAGAAACTGCAGAGCTATCATCGGGCTCACGGACTCACAAGGTGTCGATCAAGACGAGATAGACGAGGCCGTCCAGCCTGACGAGGCTGCTTTGGCACCAGCAGTATCCGAGACTGAGGAACACAAGCAGAAGAAGGGCCACAGAATTATAAACTTCATTAAAAGCACTGCCAAGGGTGGCATCAACACCACTTTGGCCGCAGACAAAGTCAAGGCCAAGGCGGGGGCCAAGCATGCGAAGGACCGGCTTGGTGTCGTGAAGAAGCAGCCCGACCCAGAGAAAGGACCGATTAGTTTCCCGGCCCGCTACAAGGGTAAGAGGGGCCATGCCTTCATCACAGCCACGGCAACGACGCCAGCATTGAGCTGGACTACGGAAGCTGAGGATGTCAAGCCAGTCTGGTCAGTGACGATTGCTGATATAGAGGTAATAAACCTGATGGAAGACTGGCACTCGTATGCTGATTGAACCCGCAGGAAATTCGCAAGGTGGGAGGTCTTGGGTGGAAGTCTAAGATCTTCGTGGGTTGGGCAACGGATCGTGAGATTGCGGATGGGCTGGTGATCACCGACAGCATGGGCAAGGAACACCATCTCACGGCAATCCTGAACCGGGATGAGCTGTTCAACCGCCTCGTTGCAATGGGAGCCCAGATGTGGGAGGCTTGGTAAATAAAAATGGTGCATGATTCAGCGTTGGTATGCTGTAATATACGGAACATGGACATGGCCATGACCATACATACTATGAATTAAGTCGCCAGTCAAATAACACACGATCGCTTCACGATTGCGCGTGAACCGCGTCGTGGCTGTCGCGAGACTCCAAAATGATCAACTTAAGTCCGTTTGATGGCCAAGTTTAAGCGAAGTCTCCGGTGAAACCCTTGAACGTTGTGAGTCCCAACATCTTCTATCTACCGGGGGTGTATGTGGCTTACTGCATCAACGCTCTGAGCATGCATCTGCAAATCACTCTAGTGAAGCTCCGTCTGGGACTGTTACAACCCTGAAGGATACTCTTTCTTTATCGTATACAGCGCGCAAAAAACCAATTAGTCAAGATTATCAACATCAACTCGAATCAGTGGACATCTGCGAGTGGGTTGCTGGGGGGCTGCTTTACGGCAACTCATTCAGGTACGTCGAGGCCGTTTTTGGTGGCTGATCGAACAAGCAGAACCAAACGATAAATAGGAACCAGGTGGCCTCTCGTCAAAGCAGAGAAACGAGATCTTTCAAGGCTTTTGCTCGGTAACGCAACACCTCAATCTTGGCGAGGGGGTTCACCGTAGAACCATCGCTTTCTGCTCGCAGGGCTGCTCAGGACTTCCAAGGTAGGGACACAGCCTTTATCGATCTCTCAGTCGCTTGCTCTAAAGCCTGAACCCTTTTTAGTATCTTCCTCCTCTGCATCATCATCAAAATGGGTCTCGCGGCCTTTTTGATCATCGTCACGAAGGCGGTGGGGATCGCCGTCAAAGGCATCGCCGCCGCGGCCAAACACGTCGCGAGACACGCCGTCTCCTTCTGGGCAAAGGCCGCCAAAGCCATGAAGTCGGGTTTCCGCCACATCGGCCACGGCATCGCCAAGGGCTTCACGAAGATGTCGCACAAGTTCAGGAGCCTGGGATCGAAAATCAAAGCCGGGTTCAAGAGGTTTGGCGCCAGGGTCAGGGGCATTTTCAAAAAGGGAGGGAAGTCGGGGTCGTCGGCGTCGTCGGCGTCGTCAAAGGCGGGATCGGCAAAGTCGGCAAAAGCATCAGGAAACATGTCGCCGACGGGAGTCGGTGCGAAGGAAGCCATCGGAAACTTCGTCTTGGACTGGATGAGCGCGATACCCGGCCTGAGCATGAACAGCGGCGCTTCACGAAGCGCTGCGAGCAGTGGCACTCAGTCGCCGTGGATGAGCAGTTACTTCGGTAGCCCGCGGGGTTCGCTCTCCCGCAAGCGCTCCGTCCCGCATCACGGCACGGACCGGTCCTCGCTTCTGGGAACCTGGAGCGACAGCAACCTTGGCGTCTTCACCCTCTGGGGCACAGAGCCTCAGACGGACGCCGTCACCTTCGAGATGAACATCACCGAAACCGTTGTGGGCGCAGCTGCCACGACCGCGCTGATGTCTTCTCCGGAGGCTGTTGGCTGCCTGACTCACCGAGTGCGCGGCGGCAGTGCCCAGTCGAGCCAGTGCTCCTCTACCTGCAAGCTACTTGTCGAGACTGTTGATGCCATCAGCGAGAAGTCTCGGCTCGTACGCGATGATCGCTTCATGTGGTGTCTTGAGGGCGAGGATGCCAACTGCTGTGTGGGATCGGGATCCATGGCATCTGCGACACTTGGAGAGTTTGATGCAGTCGGCGCGTCTCTGTTCTGTGGCAGCGGCAACGTTGGATGGACTGGGTCGATGTCAGCCGGAGCCGGCGCTGGGGCGATGTCTTTGGCTTGCTTCTAACTGAGCGTTGAAGGGTCTATCCAGACGGGGAAAGTCATGAAGGTTTTGGTTTCTTTCTACCGGCTGTTAGTGTGCAGTTGGAAACCCGTTTTTTTTTTTTTGAAACTCAGAAGGCCATGTTTGTTCGGTCGGACCAACTTACCTTCGCTGCACTCCCAATGCCATAATCTAAATTCGACAAACACGTGTGGCGTCGTGAAGCATGTTGGGGAGAATTCCATGTTTGTGACCTCGTCCTATGCTGCTTGCTAGGGGCTTTTAAACTTCCCCTGCTGGTCAGCGCCACAGAATACGCCCGCGTCCGCGTCCATCGATCCCACTCTGTCTTTGCCAAAAACACATCAACACCAGCATCTTCTATTTACAATTGTGCGAATAAACTGCTTGCCATCCTCCATCTTCGTAGCGACAACTACTCTACTAGTATGCCCAGGCGTGGAACTTCATCATGCGGTCGCGGCGGAAAGGCGACCGGCGGCGCTGCCAAGCGCAAACGGGATCCATCCGATGCGGAGAACATGACCGGCATCCAGAAAAGAAGAAACAGCAGCAAAAGTGATCGGGAAAAGAGCAGAGAATGGGAAAAGCAGTATTACCAAGGCCTTGATACCACGGAGCTTCACGGCCTAGGCTGCGGCTGGTGTCATTTGATAACGCCAAGTGTCTCTTTCCAGGTGCCATTTACGTGCGACGGCGAGATCGACGTGATGTCTGGAGTTGAAAGACCAGGAGATGGAAGCACCCGACTCTGCGGACCAAAACACTACTGGGCCCGTGACATGAATGCTATTTTCATGCTGCCAAGCAGGCACATTGGTGAGTTGCGACCCAGCCGGGCAAGCCCTTTCTTTTTCTTCCCCCCCCCCCTTTTTTTTTTTCTTTTTGGGTGCGTTTTGTTTATCAAATTTGAGCCAGAGCAAGCGTTTGTGCTTCCGAATTCGTCGATACCCTAGGAAGTAGCTTACGATGTTGTGATTGTGCCGACTGGCGCTACCGGTGCGTCTTCAGTCAAGCGAGAGTACCCGCAGATCATATCCTTCAGATGGCCGGACAAGCCAGTCGACGAGAATCTGGAGGGCAGGGACGGCGAGGCGTCAAACAAGGAGAAGGACACCTATCTCTCCGTACTCAAGCGGGTGTTGAACAAGCAACTGGGGGCTTTTGACAAGGCGGTTATTGACTTGACAGAAAAGTCTGAGGACGCTCTTGTGATCGGAAAGAGCTCCGTTCTCACGCCACCTATGGGCTCGAACGTGAAATCTGAGGTCGAAGGTATGTTTTCAGCTGCGTTGCTCTGACCGGGCTCTTGAACAAGACGCTAAGAGGTTAGTTAGGTCATATACACTTCTCGGACAAGGGCATCCTCTTCAGCTCCGAGACACTGAGAGTTTATATGTCATTCGCGTCCTTGGACAGTGCCACGGTGATCCTATCCAACAACGGCAAGAACGAAAAGGTCGGTCTCAATGTTGTTTGCAAAGCCACCGAACCGTTCTACGAAGACAAAAAGGAAGCCGGGGGCGGAGCGACCTTAATTGAATTTGGGAAATGGACCATGAACTTCTGGATGAAGTGAAGGCGCATCTAAAGAAACATGAACTGAAGGTCATGCTATGCGAGCAGTCTTTCTATGACTACAAGAATAATTTACCCATGACGGGGTGGATGCCCTTCATGTCGGCCTGAGTCATATCATTCAGTGCCGTGTTTTCATGGCATCCAATACAACCAGAATGATTTTGCCCATTCCGCCGCAAGGAAAGGCAGTCTGATACGATCATATAAAATGTAGCCAACTCGATACAAAATGTTCTGTGGGAAGTTCCTTCGATTCGAGTAACTTTCTGACAGCCTTCCACTGATGTCTGGGAGGGGCGGCCAAAAGGGGTCAAGTCACGAAGTAAGTCGACGTATTCAGTAGCATGCATACCGTGTCTCGATTCAAGAGTGAAACCATTCGGACTTTGGCCGAAACCCAAGTAAAGAAACAGGTAGACCACCACAGAAACCCACAGAGATGTCTGAAGTCGGCTAGCAAATGCCAAACTCTGGAGCATCGAAGTCTTTGGCAAGATGGTACTTCTGAACTCTTCTTCGTAGGTTCCTTAACCGCATACCACCCGAGGCTTCACCAAAATCATCCTTCGGTCATAGTCTGTGCCGTCAGCAGTGCCATTCTTGTAGAGACCTGGTGATATGTTGAAAATAACACCTTGTCCAACGTCCGAACTACTTCCCCATACCTCGGCCTCCATATACTCTGGATCAAATACAGCTTTCTTCCCAGAAGCATTCGACTGACTAACCCAGCATATTTCAAAAAAAGCTCTCGATTTCATGAAAATTGAGAATAATCCCAACGCGTCTTCAAATATGCGGAGGAGATTTCGACGCAGCGTATTCCGTATGGACTCTTCATGCCTTATATCCAACGGCAGAAAAAGCGACAGCTTAAGCTGCTCGCGCATAGCAAGCTTTTGTAGCACCTGATCCCTGAAGCCTCTGGTTGTCTCGATCAGAACTGCGCCCTGTGACCTCCAGCGGAAGAAATCAGCAGTAGTAGTGGGAGAGATCCCGCCTGCGTCAACAAATCAGTCGCAATCACTTGAGAAATAATCGGCACAGGGGTTCAACGTACGGAGCAGGGTGCAACAAAGATCATGAAAGTGGACACCCGCGGTGCCACCCCAGGCACCCGAATGGTCCTTTCGTTGGGTGCCGCCGAAGATGCCACTATAAACCGAGCGCCAGATGTAGCACTCCACAACGGCCGATCTCGTGCTTCCATCCACCAACAATGCGTATTCGGCAGCTGTGATTTGCAAATGCGCATCCGAGTTATCCTGGTCAGCCAACTCTCCCTCCGTCGGGCAGCGGGTAAGCAGAGTATTGGCGAGCGAGCAGATGTTGTATCCCATTCTTTTCCAGGAATCTAGTATAGCCGTGTCCGAAACCTTTATGCTGTTTGCGAAGGCTAGCTCCAAAGCCCTGGCGACTTCCAAGTTGTACACCTGCTCCTGCAAGGTCGACATTTCTTGTCGACATTCACGAGTGTGCTTGTCGTGTTCTGATTTTGCTGCCGCATATTCGCGTTTATGATTCTCAATCTCCTGGGATGCCTCGGCGAGAGCGAGCCGAAGCGATTGGATGTCCGTTTCTCGTAGATCCAGTTGCCGACGCAGTCTCTCATTTTCCCTTTTAAGATCCTCGACATTCGTAAGGCGAGGTATTGCATCTCTGTAGATCTGCGAAATTGACCATTTCGACCAGCGTCGGCTGCCAGTCACGGGAGTATCAGTCTGGGACTGACTAGGGTCCAGATCTCCATCCGCTCTTGAACGCCGAGACAGATGATTGGAGTCAGCGACTTTGTCGACTGGAACTTGTTCGACGTTCCCGTGCATCGCTTACTAGATGACTAAGCACTGACGAGTTTGTGATGGTTGTATCTCACGGCGGGTGATTGCCTCATCCCCTGGTCATATATTTCTACGCTCGCGATGTACCGAGAGGCTCTCACCATCTATGCTTGCACCACCTCCCTGGCCATTTGAAAAGACTTGAGAGCTTATCAGTGCATTTATTATGTCGGAGGCCCCCCAAAGTCTACTGAACATGGGTTAAGTTTATGTGAGAAAGTGTAACTAACCCTTCTGGCTGAACATTGCGGGGTCGCAAAAGGCAGAAGAAGAACATGCTCTTGAAGGTTTTCGGGGTCGGCCACAGAGATCAAGGTTATGAACAGAAGTTTAACCTCACATAGACCGACACCATCAATAGCAGCAGGAATCATAATGGCTCATACTTTGCGCAGTAAATGCTATCGGCTCGAAAGACCGCTCGAGGGGAAAAGACTCGAGGTGATGATGGCGAAACCTTGAGGTTGATTCAAACTTGCGCAAAGTGAAGTTCAATATCGCAACTTGCACTATACCTTGGGGAATCAGCGCAATTGGAGTTCACCCTCGCACCATAGGGCCCGAGAGCCCTCATATCTCTCATAAATACACCTACGTCTCCGCAAAGACGCTACAAAGGTTGGACCAAGCTCACAAGTCAATTCAGACGCTGATCGCGAAAGTGTCATATTGTACCAAAACCCAGACAGCGGTAACTAGACTCACAGCAAAATGGGCGATCGGCACGACGAAAACATGCCTGTTCCTGCTGAAAGGAAGACCATTGTCATCGGCATCGATTTTGGAACCACGTAAGAGGCCCAAAGCGTCTAGCTGAAGTGGACGTTGACTAACCCTTCGGTTTCAACGACAGGTTTTCTGGAGTGAGCTGGGCATTTTCGGGTCAGCCGAAGAATATCGAAGTCATAACCCAATGGCCCTCAGAACTGAGCCTCAACTCCGATACTGAGAAGACGCCATCTACCCTCCTCTACGGAGATCTCCAAGACGAAGCTGTCTGGGGATACGGCGTGCCGGATCGCAACGCCGATGAATGCCTCAAGTGGTTCAAACTGCTTCTCATTGATTCGAGAGATCTCACAACCGAGTTGCGGGAGTCATGTCAGATAGGTCTAGCTAAGGAGCTTCTGAAAGAGTCCAATCGAGATGTCGTGGAGGTTGTCAGCAGTTATCTTCGGCACCTCTGGAACCACTCCATCGACAGCATCGCTCGATCGATAGGGAAAGGCCTACTAAGACTCTGCAAGCTCCGTGTAGTGATTACAATGCCGGCCATCTGGCCTGAGTACTCCAAGGCGCGCATGAAAAGTGCCGCAGAAGATGCTGGCATCCTGGAGGCTCGTCCCGCTGGCGAAACCGTTTTATCGTTCGTCTCCGAACCCGAAGCGGCTGCGTTAGCCACTTTACACGACCTACAATTCCGTCCTGACATCAGCGTAAGTTCTTTCAACTCCAATCACAGTGTTGGCATCCGCTGACGGTAACCAATGTAGAGCGGGGACCATTTTGTTGTTTGCGACGCTGGAGGTGGCACTGTCGACCTCATCACCTACGAGGTAGTCACCACGGACCCGCTGGTTGTGAAAGAATCGGTAAAGGGCGAAGGTAGGCTTTGCGGGGGCGTGTTCCTCGATGAGGCTTTTGTTGAATTGGTGAGGAGTCGGGTTGGCGCTCACATATGGGACGGGCTACCAAATGACGAGGTCCGAAGGCTCCTTCACAACGACTGGGAGCACGGGATCAAGAAGCAGTTCTATGGCCAGCAAAGAGATTGGATCGTCCACCTACCGTACGGGTGTCAGTCGGCCCAAGTCCCGAAGGCTTTTGCGCGGAAGCCCATACTGATACTCAACGAATTGGAATTGGGCCCGGTGTTCTGCCAAATCGCCGGCCAGATCGAGGAGCTCGTTCAACAGCAGGTAGACCAAGTCCAGAAGAAGTACCAGAAAACACCAAAGGCAAGAAGCCTGTTCGCCTATACTTCACCTTTGAAGCATGGCTGACGGGACTTTAGTATATCATCCTTGTTGGAGGTTTCGGTCGTTGCGCTTTTCTCCACAATCGCCTCGTTCAAACCATGGGCACCGATACTACGGAAGTCTTGCAGGCTCAAGGATCCAGACCGTGAGTCGCGTCGCGCTGTTCGGGTTTCTGGACTAACTCTCGCAGATGGAGCGCTATCTGTCGCGGCGCTGTCATTCGAGGCTTGACGCAGCTCAATGATACTGAAGGGTTTTCGGTGAAGATCGCGTCTCGCATTGCCCGGGTCAGCTACGGATCAGTCTCCATACAACAATATGATCCGAACATTCATCTCAAAACCGATAGATTTTGGGACGAGGAAGAGATGGAATGGATGGCAAATAACCAAGTTCAATGGCATTTGAAACAAGTAAGGCAAAGGCGGTACTTTCATGCTTGTGTCTGACGTGTGACACAGGGAGCCGATGTCAGCGGCACTCTCTCTAGTACTCAGAGTTATTACTGCCTATACGAGAAGCCTCCGGAAGAAATTACCACAACGCTTTTCTATTCCAAAGCTCCCCAAGCTCCATGTCGCAGAGACGAGACAGTCAAACGCCTCTGCACCGTAACGTGGAGCAAACGACTCGACTTCGAAAGTCTACCAAAGTTCACTAACCCAGCGGGAAAGGTTTTCTCTCAGCTTGATTGGGACATTGAGGCGAAGTGCGATGGCACTAGTCTTGACTTTACAGTCGTTCATGATGGGAAGCGGATGGCGGCGACAAATGTCCGCATATTGTTTGAGACGAGTGACAGCGACGAGGCTGAGGGGATGTGATGAAGCAGGTTGCGGACAGGAATGATGGTGGAACACGTTGTTATGCTCAAGCTAATCTTGGAATGCGAGCAGCAGCTAGTTCCTTGACTACTACATGCTGTAGATAACTGCACGTGGCTGTATAGCAAAAGAAAGTCATCTGTGTTAATGGTTACGCGGGTATTCGGACATGCAAGAGATGCTGACGCGATCAACCCGCCATGGCACTTTTTATCCACGACGACGACGTACGAAACGCAAGTCAGTTCACAATCCGGCTTCTGATTAGCGATCTTGGATCATGATTACTAAGAAATTGGTGCGTTTTGATACAACGACATCGTATTCGATGTCGACGGCTACCATGCCCCACGAACACTACTTTACACTTCTGTATCATTACGAAAGCTCTCAACTGTCTTCACAGGCTTCCGTTGCATGGGAGTTCCGAAGATGACCGTACCCCTAACCGTTTTTTTTTTTTTTTGTTTTTTTTTTTTGTTTTTTTTTTTTTTTTTTGGCCCACGATTTCGACGTTAGATGTGTTTAATTGCTCGGCTTCACCTTCTCAGCGAGCTTATCAAACTGACCAACCTCGGGCTTCGTCGAGCCCTTTGGCTTCCCTGTGAGATGAACCAGATATGCCCCAACGCCAAGCCCCACGGCAGCTATAGCCGCCAAGGTAGGCCTGCAGAGTCAGCAATTCGAAAAGAAGATGTGCGGTCAGGATCACTCACCAGCTCTGCGATGCGCCGCTTTGGGGAGGAATTGGTTCCTGGCCCCCCGGACCGCCCAGGTCGCCGTCGTTGGACTTGGAGCTATCCCATCTGACCTGTCTCATCGATGCCATGGGAAAAGATGCGCGGGGAACGGCTCTGGGAGCCGCGAAGCTGCGTAAGGCGAAGGCTCTTGTCGACGACATTCTGATTATTGGATGCGGTTTTGATTTCCTCGAGGATCAACGTCGGCTAGGGTGGAGGGTATCAAGTGCCGTTGCGTCGTTTGTGAATGAACAAGCTGTTTTGTTCTCGGCTCAATTATTCCGTTAGAGCGACCTGAATCATGGAGTTTGGTTGGTAAAGATAATGCTGCTTTGAGACGAGGTTGAAGCTGTGTGACTGGTGACGACACAAGCATTGCAGGGGGGGTCGTGAGCTACGAAATACGTCATAAGTACATCATCTAAAGTACAACACCCTCTCACTAGCGACTCCAAGCAAGGCTTCCCCAACATACTACTATGGCCGCCCACTGCCAATCAGAGCGGTGGTCAATCAAACGGAGTAGGATCAAAAATTTTCAGCTGGGCGCGTTCGATGCGGAATTCTAGAACATCGCCGTTGCATTCATCGACTGCGGTTGAAGGGCCGGGCCGCCGTCCCAATGCCGGCTGTCACTAGCGATGCAGTCGGTCTGGACTCGTCATCACTCATCCATGCAGCAATGATAGGACGTCTAAAATAACTCCCGGGCATTCAAGCCAAAGAGAACGGCAGAAAACACAGAAGCACGCAGTGCGGCATGGGAGCAAGAAGCATAACGACAGCGACATGCACACTCATTCGGGATTCACGGCCTGCGGGCGATGGCGACGCTAAATAGTCCAATCCGGTCAAAGGTGTCATAGTCGTTCGATTTCTTTCTACTGTGCGATCTATGAAGTCTGTGCCTTGGTTTCGAGATTCATGGGGGAGAATCTAGGACGATGTGAGGTAGTGTAACAGGTAGGTCGGGCGGGCGGTTTGAGAAGGCTCAGCGGAGCATCAGACGACATTTTGCTTGGGTTCTTCGATACCCTATCAACAGTAAAAATGGGCCCCCGTATGACCTCTGTACAGCACCCTTGAGCCAATTGCTGCCAACCTTTGGTGTAAGGGTCGGGCCGAGCAGCACGACATTTCTACCGTTCCTCCGAGATAGTATAGCTCTCGATGGGTGCCAAATCAGTTACCCCACTGCTATCCTGAAGGTGGTCCATTGAGAGACGTAAGAGACGTAGGGGAAACTTGGATGGTCTCAATCCGGCCCCCCACGCACTTTGGAACGACGGGACTGGAGCTCAACGATGAAAAGCCAAGACAAGGGATGTCCCGAGAGCGGGCGCGGCGCCACTCAGGGTGTTTGACGAGCAACGGTAGTAGTAGAATGAGGCTGTTCCGACGTCAGACGTGAAGGTATCGACGACTCACGGGCCCCACAGATGGGCATTTTCTGGCATGATGGCATCAGCTCACAAAACATGCCACTCACTCCCGTTTCCTGTCCACGTCCAGTGCATATCAAAGCTTCGCGTTTGCTAATTGCCATTGTGTTTATCCCCGGGGGCCCTGCGTCCAATTCCAATTTTCATCCAATGATCCACCGCGAGTCAGGGAGGGACCGGCAGATTCGAGCCTGAGATGGGCTCAATATCAAGCCAGTCGGTCAGTCTTGACGGGCCTGCATAGACCGCCAGTGGCGCCGTGTGTCGTTCAAATCCAAGGCCCGGGTTGCAGTTTGCAGGACCGTAAGGCGAGGCGTGTGTGTCTGTGTTTACTCACTCTCAACAGAGGCTCGCTGCCGCTGATTGGCAGTGGCGGGCCTGGCCTGGCTCCCGAGAAATTTTCATCGCCTCATTCCTTGCTGATTCTTATGGTGGCTTTTTTTCTTGATGCGATGCGTAAAGGAATTGTGCTTCCGGTTCGTCCTCGCCCAGAGATTCTGATCTGGTCCTATGTCTTAGTCTGATTTTCCCAGATTTCCCAGATTTTGCAGATTTCGAGATCGCCCTTGGGTCGGTATCATTGAAAAGTCGTTTTCCCATATTAAGCGGCGCCTTTCAATACCTTACCTGCCAGCTCGTTACATCACCTCAGATCACCTTAGACGCCCTGAACAAGGCCCAACCTGCAGCACAACACAAACAACATACCGCCAAGTCGTTCTAGATTTTCTAGATTCGCCAACAAGAACAAGAAGTTGCCGCATCGTAGCCAGACCCAGCTGCATCTTCCCGCCTCCTCCTTCCCCCTGGCAAGATCCGACTCGACCGAAAGGACCGACCGAGCATAGCGGCTCTGTCGATTTTCGTCTGCATCGTTGCTGGCATTGTTCTCCCACGGCCCCTGGCGGTTGCCTTATTCGGCCACAATAAGACCCTCGCGACCGCCCTTTCCCCTTTGCTCTTAATACCATCTTGTTCCTTTGCCGGCAAAAAAAAAGGGGGCCCAAATACTCAACATCATCTCAACGTCAAGAAATCATCACAACAAAATACCGTTGATGAACAATCTAAAACAGTCGACACCGCCGCCGCATCTTGCCTGACAACAACCATGGAGGAGCTCGCATCGATAGACCTGTCGGGCTCTTACACTCCCTCCTTTCACAGATTCCAAGAGCTTCCCGCCGAGTTGCGCATCTGCATCTGGCGTCTTGCGGTGCCCAAACCGACAATTATTGAGCGCGCCATGAGCAACACCACCTTGGCTTACATCCTACGCCGCCACGCACCCGTCCCTGCCGTCCTTCAGGTATGTTGCTCTCGCTCTTCTGCGCTCATCTCATCCGGCCGGAACATAATAATCATGCCGTCACATTCAGGTATGCCGCGAGGCAAGAGCAGAATTGCTCTATGAGAGCGACAACCGCCGCGGCGCCAAGGACGAGCAGTTCGAGCTGGTCCATCTCACCAACGAGGAACGAGAGAGCGGCAAGGGGGTCTACGTGAATTGCGCAAAGGACACTCTCCTGTTGTACAGGGCACCCCAACGAGCCATCATGCCAGATGCCGCCAACTTCGCCAACGTCCAGAATCTCGCCATGGAATGGGGTCTCCGTCCGTGCTGGCTGCAGGGACAATGCCACGTCGGCGTGCACTTTGTCCAGCAATTCCCGTCGCTCAAGACTCTGACCCTGCTCGTCAATTTCAAGGTCGTAACGACTGCTCTCCCTACTTCGGAGCCGCGCCTGAAGCACCGGGAACGAAAGCAACAGCGGCGGGCTTTGTCCGAGATCAAATCCTGGGTCGGGGACGCCATGGTCGAGGCCAGGGAGCAGCAGCCACAATGGACGCCCCCCGAACTCAGGATCGTGCAGAAGACCAAATACTGGAGCAAAACACCGACGCTCATGGACCCCACGATTCCGGCTTAGTCTTCCAGAGCTCGTCGTGACGTCCCTGACGACCGGTCTGAATGGCCTTTGGTGATCATCCATCTCTATGGTTCAAGCAGGCGGGGCGAGGAAAGGCAGGATACTTACTCCGGGTTTACCGTCTTTCGGGAACGGTACAGGTGAGGTGGACGAGGACGAGGCTGCCCGGGATGAGAGGGTCGCAAGGAAGGCAATGGTGATTTCTTTTTGCGTGTTTTCTTATCGTACACTATGGCATGGCGGAGGGCGAACAGGCTTACAGCATCATCGACATTCTGAAGTTTTTCGGCATGCATCGGACGGCGTATTCGATACCAGGGGACAAAAGCACCTCTCATATTTCTAGGCGAAAAACAGACCAAGCTCTTTTCTCATTCGCATTTCCTGCCCAGAATAATCCAACTGAACCATTGGCTGTATTTACACAAGGTCGATCACTACCTACGAGTAAGCTGTACATGGTTCCCGTAACATGATGGATGTTCTCAAGGGGGGCAGACGCACCACCACCACCAGCTCTGAGCCGCCAGCGGCTGCGACCCCCACGAACCAACCGAACGATATCAGATCAGCAGATCCCGCAACCGCGCTTGGCATGCATTCATATTGTTTCACACATTCGGACTCTTACCGATGCGTTTTCGTATTTTTCCCCTCGACCTTTCCCTGGTTCGATGTTTGCTTTACAATCTCCGAGCCAACGAAGGCTACCTTTGGGGATTGGCGCTCGGGGATACGAAGGGCGGTCGGAGTCGGAAACGTTCAGGCGAGTTGCCGTGTTGGTCTTCTTGAACGGTCTGACGAACTGCGCTTTTTTCCGGGGCTGGATACTTACTTCATGTTTCAATCTGGCTTCTTCTCGTCTTGCCCTTCGTAAACCTTGTTTTCTTCTTTTGGTTGCTTTTGTGGCTGCTGCTGCCGCCATACCTAGGTTATCTCCTAGGTACCAACAACAGTATCGCCGACCCTCATTGCAGAACGATTGGACCAATTTGAACGAGTAGCTAGGATATGGATGATGGCCTCTTAACGAGAACGATACACGGGAGGTTCAGGAAGTGTTATGTAATGGTATTGTAGCAAAACATACGTAAAATCTATCCAACCTTGATCTTCCGACACCAGTCCCTCCCCTGCGCAACCTGCCAGTCGCAAAGCCTGACCTCCACGACAATCCCAAGGAAGCCCGCAATGCAGATGCCCCCACTATCACTTACACTGGTAGCGCTCAGACTGAACTCTCGATCCTCGGCCGGCACCTTCTCCATGATCTCCGCAAAGGTGTTGACGTACACTGCGCCGCCCAACAAACCCTCCCAGAAGATGATGATGAAGACGATATACACCGACGGGATGAAATCGAACATGGCGTGCGCCGTCAGCAAGGCCAGGTTCGCTACCTGCAAAAAGGACGGCACGTAAAGGTGGTGGATCCGCACAAAGGGCGTCGAGGACCGCGAGATGAAGACGCCCAGCTGGTACAGAAACCCGTAGAACGGATAGAACTCCCGGAACTCCTTGAACGGCGAGGACCCGAGCGGGAAGAGCAGCGTCGGGGACACGCCTTGGTTGATGGTGTACTCGGCAATGTACACCAAGAGAAGGGGTAGCATGTACGGGAAGAAGAGCTTCTTCGCCCTCCTCAAGTTCGCATCAAAACTGTGCGACGCATCGTGCTGGCCGACAGAGTACGCCGTCGAAGTCACCCCCGGCCCAGGCGCGAGAAGCGCAGAAGACGCCGCGTTTTGCGGCAACTCCTCCACGTCCTCCTCCTCCAAATCCTGCTCCGGCACGGCGGTGTACTCCTTCTTCCCCGCCTTCAACGGACCCTTGGGGAGGATCAAGAAGAAGCTGACGAACATGATGGACGGCAGACACGCCGAGAAGAGCAAGCTGTTCCTGACGCTGAACTTCCACCAGTCCGTCAGGACCACGTATAGTCCGGCCCCAACCAGACCGGCTGCGCCGGTGCCGCTGCCCCATCCCGCCAGGCTCATGGGTCCGTAGTAATGCGTCAGCCCCAGGAAGCTGAGCTCGCCGCCGCCGGAGGACAGGCTCGCGATGACGACGCCGATCATCTTGATGGCGACGGACTTCGTGGGCGGGGTGAGGGCGACGAGGAGCATGCCGCAGACGGAGAGGGCGATGAGGACGACGACGCGGAGGGCGTAGGGGATGCGGTGGATGAAGTAGGGGGCGATGAGCTTCGTGAAGAAGGAGGGGAGGACGTCGGCGAGGAGGACGACGCCCTTGGGTACCGAGGAGCCGACGAGGTCTTGGGCTGCGGAGAGGATGATAACGTAGAGGACGTTGTTGATCAGGCCTGTATTCGGCATTGCCTGCGTTAGCCGACACTGGGAACAGGGGCGTGGGAGCAAAAGGGGACGCACCGAGCAGCCAAAAGGCCACGATGACCTGTGTATCGGCGTGACGGAACATGGCTGATAGGCGGGCGCGATAGAGCGCCCACGACGAGGACGGCGAGCCGGGCATGGGGAGGAGGCCGGAGGACGAGGGCGATCGGCCGGTCATATCTGCCACCACCGTTCTCGAGGAGGCATCGAGGAGGGGCGAGGTTGCGGGTTCGGTCGTCTTATCGCGACGGGATGGGATGGTCTGGTTGTCCAAAGTTTCGGGTGTCGGAGGTCGGTCACAAGATAAACATGTCCAACGCTCCCGGAGTTTGCCGTTGGAGAGTGACCGACTGACTACCACCCCCGGGCCCTGGCTAGGTGAATTGTCAATTTGTCACTGACCCCACCCCGCCATGGCGCGTGTGCTGAGCTAGGAGTCCCTGTCCACACCACACGACCCAGGACTGCATTGTGACGTCGTGGCTGGCGGAGAGAGCACTGGTTATCGGAGCTAGTCCCGAGTCAGTCTCGAGCATCGAATTTGAGGATACGCACTGTCGAATTGTGTTGGATGAAGGGATGCAGAATCTACTTTTCGATTCGTCCAACGACTGAGAGGAGCTGAAAATCGGGTATCTATCTCCTTTAATCGTGTATCTGAAGGCTTCATGATCTACACCCGCTAGCTTTCCCCATGCAAATCCCAACATAAGTTCAACCCAAACATCGCAAGCGTACAACCACCTTTTTGAACGGGTACCAAATCTTCAAGTTCCTCACAAACCAGGTCCGTCCCAAGAATCTCTGTTCAGTCGCATAAAAAATGATTGTTTGTGGGGGAACGCAATCTCGCGCTCTTTCGCGAAGCCGTTGCTCTGCAGGTGTTGTAGGAACCTGCAGTCTCGTCAGTATTTACCTCCATGCAACGCTGGTCACAAATCTCACCTCGCGTTATCTATCCGCGGCTCCAGACAAACATGCATCGTCCGGTAGTCGTCCGTCAAGCACCAATGCACCAAGCTGGACAACCACGCCGGCACCCGACCGCGAGCCCACTCCTCACCAATGAACAGATGGATGCCGCGGTCCCAGTCGCCGGCGTCGTTGCCCAGCTTTTGGCCCAAAATGTCCTCCTTGACCCAGTATAGCTCAAAGTACCCAAAAGGCACTCCGTCCCACATTCCGATTACAGGGAAAGAGTGCTTCGAGCTCAGGGCGTTCGTCAGGAAATCCGGCGTGTAGTCTCCCCAAAACTTCTGGACGCGGGGATTCGCGAGCCACTTCTGAAGCAGCGATGTGTCGGACAGCGTCGTCAAGTGAGAGTTCTCGGCAGGTTTCGGTCCCACGGGTCCAAGGTAAGGCACGGCGCTGGGTGCGAGAGATGCGACACGGAGTGAGAGATACTGGCCCACGCTCGGGACGTAGCGGGAGTAGAAAACTTCACCCATGCGACCTGGCTTTGGGCGAATGGGGTGTCGCACGCCATTCGTGACTGTGTACATCAGAGGCGCTGGAGGGTAGTACGTCGGCAAGTGCGAGCTCGAATAGAATGGACCTATGGGAAAGCTGGGCACCAGGACCGAAGACATTGGCGGTGGACCTCCCGGCAAGTCGACGTCGAAGCGGCTCCCTGTTGACTGATGCGGGGAGTGCATCGGGGTGTGATGGCGCGAATGGGTCGAATCGGCGCGTGCGGGTGAAGTCGGTCGGCTTCCTGTGGGCGAGTCGGGGAAAGATCCTCCACTGCTATTTCTCTGCAGAGTAAACAGGAACAGGCGACCCGGAACCTGCCAGAACATGCGTCGCGACACGAACATCTGTGACCATTCATCCCCGTTATCCTCCAACCTCGTGCCGACGGCCGAGTCCAGCGAGGCAATCAGGCCCATGCGCTCCAGCTTTGGAATCAGATTCCGCCCGCGCAACACGCCGTCGCGTTTGATGTTGATGCGCCATTCGCCCTTGGGCCGGGCCGTCTCGGGAGTGAGCCGCGACGCTTCGGTTGCGAGGTACGGCGAGGGTCGGGGTTGGTGGAAGTACCAATAGAGTGTAACCCAGAGCATCATGGCAATCTGGCGGGTGGGGCTCGCGGCGGGCTTGAACTCGGTGCTCGAGGGCTGCGAGATGGACGAGATGAAGAGGTTGTCATTCTGCAGAGTTGGTTGCTTGAAGCCATGAATGTGACGACGAGATGCTGCTGCTGCTCGGGCACTGTCTTCATCGCTCTGTTCGCCGTTGGCGGAATCATCTCCGAAAGGCTCGGGGTCGTCGTCCTCGGTGTTTAGTACGATGGTCCAGCCGATAGGAAAGGGGTTGTTGTGGGTGTTGAGGTCGTGGGACTTGAAGAAGAGACCGGCAAAGACGGGTGTGACGGTGAACTTTTGGCCGTCGGGCAGGTGGATGATTTGGGGGGCCATGGGTTCCTGGTTTGGCCGTGGAGCGGAGTTACGACCCTTACCTTACCTCAGGTAGGGCAGCTTGCGCCTCTGGCTGGTGCAGGGGAGGGGGACAGGAGGGGACAGCTTTGGGCACGGTGAGTAGTCGGTGTGCGTAGCAGTAGCAGAAGGGGTGCGGGTCGATTTCCAATCGGGTCCCAGCCTCAGAGAGCTCGCCTTTGTCGTATGGCTGGGAGCAAAAGGAGAAAGATAGATAGCTTGGGACGAGGGATACGGCGGGGTCAAACAGCTCCGAGCGCGATATGTCTTAAGTACAAAGGCTTCGGCCGTGACAAACACCATCAGATGTCGCGAGGTATTCCCCAGAAGCGCATGCGGCTGCGGTCGAGATCTGGGGACGCCTTCTAGAGCCCTTTCGACGGAGTCAGGACAGCCATTCAGTGACGTGCCATTTGGACGATTGGGAGATTCTGACAAAAAGGGACCTGTTGGTTGGTGGTGGCATGATGATGCGTTAATCAAGTGGGGTGAAGCTCTCCCGCAGGCGCGCCGCGCGGCGGGTCGACCAACCGATTAGGGGCTGGTGCGCATTTCCTTAAGACAAGGTAGCCCAGCAGAAGACGGCTGGCCAAGTCACAACTCATCTTTTTGTGCCGCACGTGGTGCCGGCTGGAAACGGGACAACTTCGGTGAAGCCCGACCCGATCCGCTTTCGTCCGTGGTCCTCATACCTGCTGTGAAGTAGGTAGTGCAGAGAAGGTACTCACCGGGATACACCGACCACAGTGGGCTGTTCTGCCAAGGTGACCGGGAACTGCTGATGTTGCGTCGAGGGAGCTGAAATTTTGGACTCTCGGCTGCAGAGAAAACGCCCAACATCTCATTCACCCTACACTACGCACGCCGTGGTCGATCTCGTCAACGACAGTCACGCGACACCGGCAAATTTTCAAACTCTTGTTGCCGTCATATTCAACAGGCGAACGCTCATATTGCTAATGTCTACGTACAATGCTCGAGAAATAATGGAAGCTGATCATACTATGCAGGGTATCGCTCTCGGAAACGAAGTAAAAGCCCTATGACGCCTTTTTACTCTCATCTCCCTCTGCAGGAGCCTTCTGTTCCTGCTTCTTCTGGTCTTTGCGCTCACGTTTAGCTCGGTCGTCTTTTTCTTCTTCGTCCTCTTCGCCGTTCTTCCGTCGCGCATCCTTCCTCTCCTTGTCCAGTACCTCCTGAACCTCCTCACCACCGAGGTCTTTAGTCTCATCCCAGTCCACGTCGTATTCTGTCGCCACCATTTTGATCTCGCGTCTCAGTGAGTTGGCCTCTTGCACAAGCTGCTCCCACGCCTGCGGATCGAACCCGCGCGTCTGGTAGAGGGCCTGCTGTCGCTTCGACACCGTCACGTTGAGCGCGGCCTTGTAGCTGAGCTCGCGGCTGATGTACAGGAACCACAGGTAACCGCCCATGATAGTCGTCAGACCGACCAAATACGTCACCGGCTCGACCAGATCCCAGCCAAAGTCGGTATGGAAGGTAACATAGTACACCACTCCCCACCAACTCAATAGCACTCCGAAGCCGCCCTGAGCGATTCGATGGGCCCCGCGGTGGGCAATAGTGTCGCATTCCTCCTTGAGCTTCGCCATTTGCTCAACCTTGTGGGACATCTTCCGCAGCCGGATTCGCATATAGTACGTTCGGTCATTGAAGCTCGGTACTGCTACGCGTAGCTCCTGGTTGTAGCCCTCAATGCCAATCGAGAACTCTCGGCCGCGCGCTGCGTCTCTGATAAAGTCGCCGACTTCGGTACTGCTGCTCCAGCGAACCCAATTGGTGTCGTCGCGTTCCTTCTTGGGACCCTCGTGGCCGAGACCTGAGTACGAAGCGACATTGCCCTCCGACTTCTTCGTGGCACCGCTGTCCTTCCTGCCTTCATCCTTGTGCTCAGCCTCTGCCCTGAAGTATATCTTTGGGATCCGCTCTCGACGACCATCGTCAATAGGTGGGATTTCCGCTTGAAGAAGCCTCTCGAGGTAAGAGAGGGGCTGCTGGGGGTGGACGAGCAGCGCGAGAGGGGCGATTCCTTCTTCCTCGCCATCTTTGCCTTCCTTTTCGGGAAGCTGCGACGTCCTCGTCTGCTCTGCATAGAATGGCAGTGGAAGAATAAGCTTCAGCAACCGTGTTGGGGTCGTGAGGAGGCGTCCTGGGGAAAGAGTCAGCATGCTCATTCCATAGGATGCCCAACCGCTGCAGGCGGGAGTTGGAGCGTACCGCGGGTCTTATCGCCGTTCGTGGGATCTTTGGACGATACTCGCTGTTCGACTTCATTGCCCACGCGATGCCACGGTCTCTCCTCCTGTTTCCTCAGGGCGAAAAGCTCTGACCGCTCGTCCTTCTCCTTCTGCTCCTCCTTGTGCATGTCATCGCGATTCGTTTTCTTGGCCTTGGCATTTTCGATTTCCTCGCGCCGGTTTGCTGAGTTACCGACTGTGCGCGCAAGAGCTGGGATGCGTCTACCAATGCCGACTCCGACTGGGCGGAAGGCATGACACAGCGGGCCATGCTTGGTGCTGATGCTGGCAGGCAGTTGGAGGCATACGCGGCGGAACGCGTAGCTCATTTCGCTGTGTATTTGGTTGGTATATTGGGATAAAAATAGACCCTTTTTTTCTTGTTTGTTTTCTCCGAGTTTCAATTACTCAGAATGACACTTCTATTAACAAGTGCAAAGAAAGAAAACGAGTGCGACAGCGTCTGAGGGAACTGGCCTTGGCCTTGCCCTGCTTGGAAGCTCTCCTTAAGCTGTCTACCGTCTCTGGAAGGGCCCTGCCATCATGACGTCAGTGGATGTGGCTGTGACGTGTTGGTGTGGCTGAGAGCAGCTGCCTGCCGGAGCTCCAGCTCGATGCAGCTACAGGTACACGTCCTGGCCAGGACAGTTCCACCCTGGTCATCGTTTCAAGCTTGATTCCCGACTTTCCTATACTGCACTACATCATCACCACCCGAACCCCAACCACATTCCGGTCGTCGGACGTCAATACCCGCTCATCGGAACCCTGTGACACGCGACTAGCTTCGTTTTGTCTGGGGCAGGCAAGAGACGGCCCATCGTCACTATTTGGATACTATCATCCGTAACCTTCGCTGGCAAGAATAGCTGCATTCTCCACGTCAAATATACAATCACACCCGAGTCTCATCAACTGCTGTACCTCCAGTTCACATTTTCCCAGCCCTTTCGTCTCTCGACCTTGACGCCAAATCCCTCGCCGTTGTCGATGGGCTTGGCAGCGGCCGCGGTCATCGGGCAACGATCCATTCTGGGAGGCTGTGTCGTCGAACGGCGATGACCGTCCAACGGTGTGACATCAAAGCCAAGTAGGAGTGAGGCCACGAACCCCAGGTTTTCCGCAAACGCAAAATTGCGTCTTGGGCACAGATGTCTTCCTCCTCCAAAGGGAACCCACGCCGCCTTCTTCAGCTTCTCTGCATGGGAGTTTTGCTTATTTTCCTTGGCTTCTACGAACCTGTCGGGAACAAAGACATTCTTGTCAGGACCCCAGACATCTTCCAGGCTGTGCGACACCTCGTGAGGCATCTGGATGTTGCAATCCTTCCTCAGAAGATATGTACTGCCGCTGCCATCTGAGATGGTCGTATCTGCAGCAGACGGCGATGGCCCATGCCTTTGTTCGATAGACGAATAGCTTCTTGGTAGCAACTGACGAGCAGAGGACATTTCTCATCTATCGCTGCGATATCAACTGTGACCTCGCCATCCGCCCCATGAGTTGAGACCGCTGTGACTTCTTCTCTCAATTGCGCTATGAGGTCGGGACGAGTGAAGACATGAGCAATAAACCAGAAGAGCGTCGGTATTGTATTAGATGTTGCGACGTGTAGAAATCAAAATTCGAATGTTCCAACGTCATGGCTAGAGATGCCGTTGTTTCGGAGGACAGCGGCACGGTTCTTGACAATATGTGCAGCGTCTTCGTGGTCGTCTTTCTTAGCTCCGTAGTACTCACACAGCGCCGCTTGAAGTCTCGCCCGGGCCTGGTAGCACCTCTTCGCGATGATGGATGGGAAGACGCCCAACATCAGCGTAGGCAAACCAGCGTCGAATGCCCTGAGTCTGCGTTAGGCCTTTCACCAGCGTGATATCAAAGTGGATACATAGCTTAGCAGACCTCCTCTATCAAGCTATCGCCCTTCTTAAGCGGATTTTCGGGTCCGTACAAGGCTTCGCTCGTGGCCATGGTCATCAGATCCCGCACCCAGACGTAAAGGTTGGTGGTCTCAAAGGCCTCCCCGACGGGTATCTCTTCCAACACCTGGGCCACGTATCGAAGAGCATTCGCATTCATCTTTCTGACGTTGGTCGGTGTCATGGCGGCGTGGATCCCATCAAAGATCTGCGGGATCAAAGCGCCGTTTTGGATGATCTTGAGCATGTCGTTGTCGAACCCTACCTCCCTCTGCGCGAAATCCACAGCAAACGGCTCAAACGACAGATCTTTGTTTCGATGGACGGATTGCCCCAGCAGAGGGTCCCAGACGCCGTACAGCTTTCCGCCGAGGATGGGCAACGTCGCGATCGGCATTCTCCGATGTCTGCATCGCCGAGGTCAGCGTCTTTGCCGGTGTTCTGGCTCAGACGTCACGGTAATGCCGGTAACTTACTCGAGATGTTTGAGGTAGTGGCTTTCGTGCTTGATGATTCCCAACAGATGGCCAATGACGGGAATCCTGGGCTTCATCGCCGGCGGCTCGCGCTCATCCGGACTCGGGGTTGAGAGCTTCCTCACCAGAACAAGACAAGCCAGGAGCGCAGCAAACATTGAGTAAACGATCGGCGACCGCCGTACGTCGTCGGCGAGGAAAGCTAGGAAGCCCCCCGCCGATGCTGTCCCGTTTATGGCCATGGCGCCGGCTCTGCCGCTGGAGTTTGCACTGGCCATGATTACTTCCGATGTTCGAGGCTTCGAAGCTTGGATATTGGTTAAGCTGGGAAGATGCGATGGAGTTGAGGACTTGAAAGTCGTGTTAGGATCAGT
This sequence comes from Colletotrichum sansevieriae, assembly GCA_026260285.1. NCBI lineage: Eukaryota > Fungi > Ascomycota > Sordariomycetes > Glomerellales > Glomerellaceae > Colletotrichum > Colletotrichum sansevieriae. The sequence continues at coordinate 246,713 of JAOQIF010000011.1, forward strand.
ACCTTAGGCGGGGTCTGCGCTACATATATCAGACTAAGCTTCTCATCTCACCCCGATTTGATAGCACGAGGCAGAACCGGGTGCTCGGATTCATTGGCGCGAACTCTCCTATCACGTTTCAGGGCGTTGGGTTGTCAGTCTTTAGTGCTGAATTCTATCTGCTGTCGGTTAAGATGCTGCCACAAGGAATGGCTTCCATCGTTTGCACTCGCCCTACCCGAAACCCCTATCAATTGCGGGATTTTCCGAACTGCCCGGCCGACTTCAAGCCAGAAAAGGGCGTTTTATTTCATCAATTACGGAATGTGTATTGCATGCGCGTAAACAAGAAAGATACCTCCATATTTGCCAGAATTAGAGCTATTAAGTGGCATACATTGTGTAATAGCGCATACAGGTCTCATTTCTGATGGAAAATAACAATATTTAAACGGGCAGTTCAACTGCACTAAGAAAACGGAGGTATATTTCTTTTTTACGCACCTGCAATACGCATTACGTTTTTCCAATGCTAAAGTGCGGCAAAGTCGACTTCGCAACTCGAAAATTCTCGCATAAGAACTTCGGGTTGGAACTCCCAATCTGCAACTCTGTAAAGTCGACCAATGAGATCGACACCATTAAGAAGCCCTCCATTCAGCTTAGTGTCTCAAAGCCAACGCCGTTGACAGTAGCTGCTATTCTGAAGCCGACGCGTGGCTACATGCAGCAAGAAGATCTTTCGCGTCCGCCAAGATTAAGACTACGAAGCTGACGGTGTATGGGACGTTGATGCCAAGCAGTCTCGTTACGAGGTCAATTGCCTCCAGTGTAGTTGACCAGACCGACAACCGACGGCAACGTGGCCGACTGAAAATCGCTCCATAATGCACCGTTGAACCCCTTCTGCAGCACGTCCTTAATCCCATCACGAAGAATTCACCATACAGATATGTAGTTTGCGACAATAGCGGAAGTCGGGTACAACGAGCACCGCACACACTACACGCGATAGGTTTGATGCGTCTAACTGGTGAAGATTCAGCATCGCCCCAAATTTTCGGGAAGTAGCTGTTTGGTCTGAGGCACGAAATGTTGTTGTGTATGAAGGTCTTCATAGGTTGGAACGATCTGCACATCATCAACATTTCGATGCTCCATTGCGCCCTGCAATGGGTAACGAGGGCTTGGCCGACAAATCGGACGGTCGTGAGTCCGTTTGGCAGTCGTCGAAACATACAAGCAATATCGATTGACGATGTGACTCGACGCCACAGCTTATTGTGCCTCAAGCCCGTCAGAACTCAAGTTGAGACACCTGCTTCACTAAAAATGGGACAAGAAGGTGCCGAGCTACTTACTGTGGTTTGTAACGACACCGGCTCACGCAGGATGGGGAATAGTTTCTCATCTCGAGATTGAAGCAAAACACTATTTCTAGATAGTGTAGAAAACCTTTTCGGCACCGACAGGACGTTGGCCTTCGTTGCCTTTCGAACCCAACAACACAAACCCGTGTGAGGGGATATCTTCAAGCCACCCGGCATGAAACGGGCTGGATTCGGCTGCAGCTTGACCTTTCCCGCAGAGGCTTCGGACCCGAGGAAATCGTAGAAGTCGGTCGTGAACTTTCGAGCTTCAGGGTTCGCAGGGATGGTCGCGCCCAAACAAGGCCAGTCGGTCAGCGTTACTCTCGTCATCTAGAGACGGCCGGGAGTCTGCTTGAGTTTTCGTCGAGGTTCGACTTACCCTGGTACTAGATCTCTGCTTCCAGAACCTCCCACACCTCCCCAAGAAGGCTTGTGTTTGGGGGATCGCAAAGGTCTTCATGTTTGAATTTTAAGAAGCGATTGTCTAGTACGGGTGAGGATGGTTTATGGCTTGGATCTGTGAGTTTCGGGTTTGCCGGTGCAGAAATTGACTGTCGACATGAACGACTTCATAATACCGGAGGAAGCGTGAAGGGTTTATGAATATCAGGCCGAAGCTCCCACAGTTGGCAGAATGTGTTCGACGTCACGTGTTTATCCAGCCACAGGCCCGGCGGCTTCTTGCGACAATGGCGCTGATGGAATTTCAATTAACCGGGGTTAGTCTTTGGTTTATCTCGCCCTATCTGCAAACCTGACGATGTGTTCCGGGCGACTGTGTATAGTAAACTCTGTACTCCGTAACGCTTACTCGCTCTGGTTTATTGCTGTCGGCAGCTGCGGTTCTTGAATGGGCCCTGGGGGTGGGGACGACTATCGGCGTCGGAGAGGTGGATCGCGGGGTTTTCGGAAGGAACTGGGTTCCAGAGAGCAGGCCTGGCCACCAACTGCTCCGTCTTTCCTGAAGCTCTCATGGGGAAACTCCGACTTTCCTTTGAGTCATTTCATGCGAACGGGGTTGAAAGAATTGTGACTGCTTGTCCAGGGCCAAAGAGCTCGCCATCAATTGCTGGGAGCCTCAGCTGTGGAAAGATCACTATCCATAGACTTGGTGTCCGCGGGCAGGTGCAACTAAATCCATACAAAGCCCTACTACCCCTGACGGACTGTCGATCTTTGCGGTTACTGACGCACGACAATAGCCGCCTTTTACAAACGTGCAACGAGGGCAAAAGCCATCGCGTTATGAAACAGAATGTTGCTGTTTCCCACAAAGTTGCCGGATTCCTCTTTGGCGGAGTATCGTCCCGAGCGGTAATCTCCAATGCCTTGGAAGGTTACGAGGGTACCGTATCCGTCGGACCGTCCTGGTCGGTGAGGCTGTAAATGTGGTAGCCGATGGACTTGTCCGGGTTCAGACAGGCGGTGGCGTCGAGGAAGTTAGGCGCAAATCTTGCAATCCAAATCACCAGACAACTTGTGAACCTCGTGTCGGCTTACTTTAGAAGCCGGGTGAAGGATCAAGACCACATCATTCATCCCACTAAGAAGCGCAAACCAACGATCTCACAAGACGTACGTTGCCTTTCGGATCGCATCTTTCATGGAAGAAGAAACTCACTTTAACAGCAGTGGTATGTCCTGCCTTTTGGACTTGATTGCCACCCCACATTTACCAGGCGAGTATTTCCTTACCCAGCAAACATCATCAGCTGCCATTTTAGACTTCCAGCGACCCTTGAAGATAACCGTGCGTACCGCCCGCGCCCATGGCAGATCGTGGTCCCAGGCCATGCTTCCTCATAGGGCTGTACAGTGATGCAAAAAGCCCATGGGTACCAAAATGGGTAGTACCCAAAATCACCCACGGGTACTCTACGGGTACCCAAATTACCCATGGGTCTAGCCTATATTAAAAGCCTATGGGTAACGCAGCCTATGGGTTAACCTACCTATAGGTAGCCTACCCATATCCTATAGGTAGCCTACCCATATCCTATAGGTAGCCTACCTATATCCTATAGGTAGCCTACCTATATATAAATAACTATAGGTAGTAGTTATAAATCAATCTTAAGGATCTTATTAAAAGTAAGGTATATTTAGTATAAATTATTAGTTTATAATAATTAATATAAAATTTATAAATTATTTATATTAGAAGATAAATAGAACTAGGATAGCTATAAAAAGATTACTATAAGTCCTTTGAATATAAAGCATATTCTAAGTTATATAGAAGTAAGTAAAATCTTGAATTTAATTGCTAT